>JADRCD010208486.1:43035-67475 GCA_019843815.1 Montemys delectorum | reverse complement strand
AAAAAAAAAACCACTGTCTTAAAAAATCAAAGAAAGAAAGAAAGAAAGAAAGAAAGAAAGAAAGAAAGAAAGAAAGAAAGAAAGGAAGGAAGGAAGAAAGAGAAAGTGTATTACAAGCCAAGTGTGGTGAGTCATGTCTGTGATCTCAAAGCCTTTGAGGCCAGCCTGGGAGTCAAGAGTCTGACTTTATCTCAAATCAATAATAAGCATATAAGTAAATGGAGGCAGAAACAAAAAGAGCCAGTGAAATGGCTCAGCAGGTAGAGACGCTTGCCAGGAAGCCTGAGTGTACCTCAGATCCCACTTGGTGGACCGAGAGAACTGACTCTTTTTGTTTGTTTGTTTTTTGTTTTTTCAAGACAGGGTTTCTCTGTGTAGCCCTGGCTGTCCTGGAACTCACTCTGTAGACCAGGCTGGCCTCGAACTCAGAAATCCGCCTGCCTCTGCCTCTCAAGTGCTGGGATTAAAGGCGTGCACCACCACCGCCTGGCGAGAACTGACTCTTAAATCCACACATGAGCTACGTTTTGTGCATGTGCACTCGCGTGTGCGCGCACACACACACTCTCTCTCTCTCTCAGTAAAACAGTAATTTTTTTTGTTTGTTTTAGAAAGTAGGTAGATACACTAATGATACCTCGGTATCAAATCTGCATATTCTCCACAGTAGTACTTCTTGTCATGTTGGTTGAGGAGCAGAAAGAGAATTCAAAGATGGCAGCATTATGGCTCAGCAGCTAAAAGTACTTGCCATGCACCCTGACCACCTGAGTTCATGGAAGCCATGATGGAAGGAGGAGAAAACTGTTTCCTAAAAGTTGTCCAATGTCATTACAAGCACACCTTTGGGAACTTGAGTGTGTGTGTGTGTGTGTGTGTAAGTGCACACACAAATAACAATGGAGTTTACAGTATTTTCTTTCCGTGTCCTAGCACGTTGAGTGACAGCGGCCCATCTCCCCTCACATACACTGCACCCCTTACTTCCAGCAGAGTGCATTCTCAGTCGTCATGGCCCTCATGTCTGCCTCCTGTCCTTTTCCCATCCCAACTTAGTCGCTTAAAGCTGGCTTCTGTGGTATTTTAAATTTTGTTTGTTTTCTAGCTCATGAAACCAGAGGTTTGGTTTTGGAATGTAAACTCTGGGCTGGAACAGAGAAATTGTACTTGATAAGACTGTACCCTGGGTTGACTTGCATAGGAACCTCATTAGAGAGGAGCTAATGCTAACACCTGCCACCTTGGGGGTGGGGGTAGGGGTGGGGGTAATTGCTCCGCTCTCAGCGCAGGATCAGACATATGTGTTGGGAAGTCTAGGGAGGAGCAATAAGCAAAAAAGAAAGGGGATAAAAATAAGAAAGAAAAGTGAGAGGGACTGACACAGCACACAAAAACTGTGGGCTTTGATGTGGATGCCATGGAGGGAGTGCAGAATGAGATATGACATTTGGAAAGTTGGTGGGATTTATTAAGGGGAGGGATGCACACAGTTCTTGAGAGCTTCCAATAAATGCTTCTTAAAAATCCAGGGACAGAGAGGCAGGCGGATTTCTGAGTTCGAGACCAGCCTGGTCTACAGAGTGAATTCCAGGACAGCTAGAGCTATACAGAGAAACCCTGTCTCGAAAAACCAAAAAAAAGCGAAAGACTGAAAAAAAACAAAATCCAGGGACGGAAGACACTGCTAAAAGCCAGGCAGAAAAAACAGAAGGTGCGCATAGGATTTTGAGGAAAAGATACTAAGTTCTTAAAATGTGGGTAGCCTTTTGGGGGAAGCAGATCACTTATCCAGAAATGGAATGGGGAGAAACAGAGGAACAAATGTAAGATGGTGTATGGTGCAGACTGAGCTACAGTTGTCATCTGTCTTTCCCTGTGGCCCTCAGAACCTCCTTACATTCAAGTATACTCTCGACACCCGCCCGAGAACGGGAAGCCAAACTTCCTGAACTGCTATGTATCACAGTTTCACCCACCTCTAATCGAAATCGAACTGCTGAAGAATGGGGTAAAGATGACTAATGTAGAGATGTCAGATATGTCCTTCAGCAAGGACTGGTCTTTCTACATCCTGGCTCATGCTGAATTCACACCCACCGCAACCGATACGTACGCCTGCAGAGTTAAACATCCCGCGATGAAGGAGCCCAAGACCGTCGTCTGGGGTGAGCCTTCAAGTCCTTCCTTCCTTTCTGTACGCTCCATCTGTGTTGACCGCGCAGCTTAAAACTGCTTTGCTATTTTAAAAACCTGCATACTGAGATGGTTAGAGAGTAACCCCTCAAAAGACTGGTCAGTAGGGCCAGCAGAGAGACTTACACAGCATGCTGGGAACCAGCAGTTCCCTGCCCTGAACACAGGGAGCAGCAGCCCCACCTGCCGTCCCAGACCTCTTCTCTTTTTTCCTGTGCTTCTCCAGCTTTCCTGGCAACCTGATGCACACTAAGTGCCAAAAATCATGCCAGGTAGGACAGGCCTTGGCCTGAAACCCCTGCCTTCGGGCACCTACAATCCTGGACTGTTCCAGTGCCTAGGCTAAAGCTTGTAGACGGGAGTGGATCTCTGGGTAGTTCTCAACAAGTACTCAAGGCTAGCAACAATGACCTAGTTTACCAGCCTTATTGCTTTCAACACCTGGATGTCTGTTAATACTTAGCAGTATGAAAGTAATGCTTTGTCTCCATTTTCTTGTTTTGTAGATCGAGACATGTAATCAAGCACCATGGAGGTGGGTTTCTTGACTTTAAGTAATGGGTCTTTGGGGGGTGGTGCAGCTGGGGGTAGAGCACATGCCTAGCGAGCAAAGACCTTGCCTGCTGGTCTCGGGACTGCAGGAGGAGAGTTGTTTGATTCACTATCCTAGGAGCTGTTTATAGACAGCTCAAACATGATAAGCATCACTGAATGAAAGACATGAATCAGGGTAGCTTGTCAGTAGCTACAGAAGAATCCTTTGGGGTCACATTCTTTTATCCTGTGGATTGGCAGGAAGGAGGCATGTAGCCACATCACTAGCCCTCTAAACGGAGAACAGCACCTTTGTGTATGCAGCAAGGCAGGCAGGTGGGTGGGTGGTCACCTATGCTACCTGCATGGGTTTGTCGACCTTCTGTTTTAACCCTGGCAGTTCTGCTGGGAAGGCCTGGGACTATGAACTTGCTCTCTTTGTACAGCAGTGGCCTTGCTCTTCACCCAGAGGAGCCGAGTGGCAGAGGTCTGCAGGTGCATCTCAGACCTTTCAGTCTCTAGTTGGTAGGCACTCAGTTTACCTTCTGGAGGCTTCCAGACACTCAAGGAAAGAAATGGACAGCATTGTAACTCTGTGTAAGGCACTGTCACTGATGTATCAGAAGGAAGTTGGGGAGTGCGAGAGGGAACGTGGGCATATCTGTCAGATGGAGTCTAGTGGTAGAAAATCCAGCTTTTTAATGAAATCCAGGAACCCTGAGGTCAAAAGCTCACTCAAATCTTATATTTATTTCTAGGAAGGAGAATTGATGAAGGGGATGGGGATGGCTAATCTGCACAAACAGGCAGTTACCAAAGGGTGGAGCCAGGACTCACCTCCTTTAAGGTGGTGGTTGTCCAACAAACTCATTTGATGGTGAAGTCTGGAATGTAAATAACGTAATGTTCCACTAACTTTCTCCTTCCCTCCCTCCCTTCCCTTTTTCTTTTCAGCTCTGAACATTCATTTGGACCAGTTTAATTCCTAATCCAATTTCTAATATGCAGTAAGAACTAGCAATGTGCTCATCATCTTCTTTATATCTTACTTTAAATGTTTTATGCATGTTTTCAAAAAGATTGGAGACTACTATCCTAATATCCTAGATATCTGGAAAAAGAAAGCTTCAAAGAGTATTTTGATCAAAAAATAAATATAGTTAAGAACAATAGTTGATCATATGCCAAGCCCTCTGTGTTTTTCTTTTTTTCTTTTTTTTTTTTTCTTTTTTTTTGAGACTGGGTTTCTCTGTATAGTTCTGGCTGTCCTGGAACCTGGAACTCACTCTGTAGACCAGGCTGGGCTCGAACTCAGAAATCCGCCTGCCTCTGCCTTCCAAGTGCTGGGATTAAAGGCATGCGCCACTACCGTCCAGCCTGTATTTCTCATTAGTTGGATGCAGTTACTCATCTTTGGTCTCTCACAGCATAAGTGATTTTTTTAAAAATTTAAGAAACTTGAGATACCTTCTTTTTGGTAAGGCAAAGAGACCTAACTGAAGTCTGTCATTGTGTCCAGCAGCCTAGCAGTTCTTGCCCCCAACCCCGTGGCTACTTCCGCTTTGGCTTTGTTGTTTTTACTAAAGATTAAAAAAAAAAATTGCTGCCAGACATTGCCAGTGTTACATGAAGTGGTTTCTAGGTAGCCTTAAATGTCTGCATGTGCGTGTGCGGTTTTCATCACCTAAAGAGCCAGTGGGTGTTTTAGACAGTTCTCATAGAAGCAGTCTCCTCACTTGAGGGTTTAGAGGAAGTTACTAGGAAAGGACTCCTATTAGGGCGTGGTTGATGAAGGACAGGGAAGAGGAAAGGGTGGGGTGTGCTTGGTGAAGGACAGGGAAGAGGAGGAAGCAGAGAGGGGAGTAGGGATTTCAGACGTGCTGGTCCCACAGGGAACTCCAGAGCAGAGATCATACCTTAAAGCCAGCTTGTTGCTGGCTCCACAGGACTGTATGCTAGGATGAAAGCCAGATACTTTGGGGTGCAGGTTATCATTATCAGTGGCAAATTATGCAAAAGCTAGGGACTGGTTCTTACTGCTGGATGTAGGTGGAGCATCAGTGACTACTGTGTTTCCTGTTAAATTCTCCTGGGTTGACAGCGCACGCAGTCTGAAAACCCCACTCCACATTCGGAGTTTTGGCTAATGTTAAAGAGGGAATGCTGATCAATTTGGAACTAAGTTTGATTCCTAATCTTACAAAAGTTAGTATAACATCCCTTACTTGAGCTTATAATTTTGATAGTTTAATTGTGTCCCCAGAGCTCCTTGTGTGGCTGGAGGTCTCGTCTATGGGGGTGGGGGCTCTAAGAGGGAGTCTGGTGGGAGGTCCTGTCAAGGGATGAGGAGCCTTCTGAGTTCTGAGAGGGTTGTTAGAAAGGCAGCAAGCCTGGCCTGGTCGGCCCTGCTGCTGCTCCAGAATGTAAGCACGTGCTCACTCGATGCCTTCTGTCACTGTGGGTGGGAAAGAGGAACCTTTGGCATGGAGCCTGTGCATACCGTTAACATTTTGAAATTTCCAAACTCTTCCTCTTCTTACTAAGTAGCTTGCATCAGGTATTTTGTTATAACAATTAATTACTGATTAATAGTAACCATAACCCAGAAGTGGGACTGTCAGTCTTATATCACAAAGCTTTATTTATTTATTTCACACAATTGTTGTTATTGTAAATTTAAATTTAGATTTATTCATTTATTTTTTGTGTAAGATACATGTACATATGTACACTACATGCATGCTCTCTGCCTATGAAGTTCAGAAGAGGTGAAGTCACATCCCCTGGAACTAGAGTTATGGATGGCTATGAGCCACCATGTGGGTGCTGGGTCCTCTAGAAGAGCAGCCAGTACTTTTAACTGCTAAGCCTTCCAATTGTTTTTTTGTGTGTATACGTTTGTGTGTAGGGGCATGCATGTATGTTTGTGTGTAAGGGTATGCATATAGGGGTGCATGTATGTTCATGTGTGTGTATGCATATGTGGGTTGTGCATGTGTTGTATATGTGGGGTACATGTGGGGGAGGTATACATGTGTGCTTGTGAGTGTGCATGAATGTGTGTATGGGTCAGAGGCCAGGTTGCTGCTGAATGTCTTCCCCAATTGCTATTACTCTCCACCTTACATTTTGAGACAGAGTCACAGTGAGCCTCAAGCTTGGAGATTTAGCTGGCCATCCAGCCTCAGGGATCTTCTAGTCACCACCTTTCCAGTGCTAGGGTTATAGGCACACAGCATCACACCCAACTTTTCTGGGAGTGATGAGGACTGAATGCAGGTCCTTAGGCCCCAAGACGGAGGCATCTCCTAGGCCCCCAGTATATGATATATATGGGATGTAGAGGGACCTAAGAGACAGCAACCTTCTGGGGTAAATTTCCTTGCAGTCCTAGGTGTAGTGTTTGATTTGCAGTCTCCTCCTCTGTGAAAAGTTTCATCTTGGCCGGGTGGTGGCAGCACATGCCTTTGATCCCAACACTTGGGAGGCAGAGGCAGGTGGATTTCTGAGTTCGAGGCCAGCCTGGTCTACAGAGTGAGTTCCAGGACAGCCAGGGCTACACAGAGAAACCTTGTCTCGAAAAAACAAAAACAAAAACAAAAAAACAAACAAAAAAAGTTTCATCTTGTTTGGTTAGTGAAGTTTCAGTAGGACTTGTGTTACTACCGGGCTTACGCTGCATAGGGAAACTTGATGGGATGCTCCTCCATAGCCTGGAGAAAAGGCAGAGGTTCATGGCACAGAGACATCAAAAGAACAAGACTGCACTGGCAGCCTGGGAACTCAGTAGAAGGAAAGAAGACTAGAATCGCACCTCCAAAGACCGCTTCCTGCAGCAGGCAAGAGCTCCAGAAGAACCTGGGTGAGAGGCCTGGGAGAAAGAACCCCAGCCTGCACCTTGGGAAGGACCTCAGGGCAGGCTGCAGAGTTACAGATGTCAGGGGCCTGGGAGAAAGAACCCCAGCCTGCACCTTGGGAGGGACCTCAGGGCAGGCTGCAGAGTTACAGATGTCAGGGGCCTGGGAGAAAGAACCCCATCCTGCACCTTGGGAGGGACCTCAGGACAGGCTGCAGAGTTACAGACATGGAGAAGTGCACCCTTCTCACCTGTCCTGTCCTAGTGGAACTTTGTTAGTACGGTGTCGAGAAGGATCCTATTTCCAACTTCCTGTCCCCAAGTCCTGTGTCTACTGGTTAAACCTTGAGCAGTAAACTTGGGTTATGTGTGTGTGTGTGTGTGTGTCTGTGTGCGCCTTCTTTAGCATCACACTGCTAGATTGCTTTGAGCCCCAACAATGGCTCTGATTCAAATGTAGTATTGTTGGCTCTGTGATGCTTTTCTGAAATGATGGCAATCTATACAAAATTCCCCACAAACAAAAGTCCCCAACTACACCCTTTGAGTTGCTTTGCACTTATTCAGCTCTGTTAGCCTAGCCTAGCAAGTGGTCAACAAACTTCCAAGACATAAATCAACAGGGTTGTAAACCCTGATTCTAAGGACGTGTGTATCTGTACGGCGGCAACCTCTGACCTGATGTTTCCAGACAGCACAAGTCAGAGCAACCAGAAAGCGTCTTATTGATTTTCAAAGCCTTGCTAGGAGACTGACTAGACAGTAGGATTGCTGACATAACTTCTGTGGGAAGGCAGATGTAGAGAACTACCCCTTTGTTGTAAAGGGCTTTGGCTAAAGAGGAAACTAAGAGGGGTGGGGAAGTCCCTTTTGCCCACAGCCTGGGGATGTGGCAACCTTCCTGAGTGGGCAGCTCATACATAGTAAAACCTGTCTGGGAGGCAGCGGCAACAGGGATGGTGTCAAACAGCAGGAATGGAACTCCAGATGGAATTTGTACCTTATCGACCTGCTTTGTGGCCTCCACTCTGCGACCTGGGGTGTCCCTGTGACAGCTTCCTCCATGTTTCTCGAATCTACACAGCCCTGTAAGGCCCTCCTGCCCCACCAGTGTAGCCAACTCAGCACAGGCTCAAGCACATGCTTCTAGTTCTACCCACTAGACCCTAGCAGTAGATGAGAAGCACACAATACCTAAGCCTCACATGTGCTGCTGGAGCCTGGGTGGAGATCAGGTGATGGTGGGCTCTTCTTTCTGGGACCACTGAACCTCACTGGTGGGCCTGTCTTTCCCTGGCTGGAGTAGGAAAGTGTACTATAACCATGGCCTGTGATAGTGAGATGCAGAGAGAGCCTGCCAGTATTTGCGACAGAGTGCTAGGTAGAGCACCTGGGCTCCACTAACTTCCTTCTTTGGCTTTCAATTGTCTACCAGATTCCATGGTTTATACTCAGACTCCTATTGTAACCCTGTATTGTGCAGTATTCCTGCCACTGTGTTTGAGATCTAATCCACAACCACACAGTTAGTACATTTAAACGTCCTCTCCACTAAAATCCTGTTCCAATTAGCAGGCTCTCCACATTCCTCCTAAACCCTCTAGTCCTAGAAAACCATTATATTTCAGTCTTTTGAATTTCCTAGTCTTGATGTTCCCTTTATTTTATTTAAGTCGTGTTTATTTACTTGTGTGGGGCATGTGTACATGGGCAGTAATAGGACATCTTGCTGGAGCCAACTCTCTTCTGCCATCATGGAGCATCTGGGGATGGCACCCAGATGGTCAGTGGCATGGCTAAGGCTCATTCATCTCATTCTCTAGAACAAAATTTTAGATACAACTCTTCAAAACCCCTATTAGAGAACTCTGGGCTCGTGAAAAAACAAACATACTACATAGTTTTTCTTATTAGAAACTCAGACACACAGAGAGCTTTCTAACAATCTTATGTTCTGTATACAAGTGTTTGCCTGCATGCACTATGTGTACCACATGCATGAGGCCAGAAGAAAACATTAGGATCTCTTGGACCTAGAGTTAGAGCAGGTTGTGAGCTGCCATATGAGAATCCAGGTCCTCAGGAAAAACAGCCAGTAAGTTCCCTTAGCTGCTGAACCATCTTCCCCGGCCCAAAAAGATTTTTTTTAAAGCCAGGGTTTTGTGTAGCCCAGGCTGGCTTTTTACTCCTCCTTCTTTGGTCTCTGCCTCCTGAGTAGTAAGAGGACAGGTGTGCATCCCAGTCACTTCTCTCCTTCCACCATGGGGGACCCAGGGAACCAACTCAGATCATTAGGCTTAACAGCAAAGGCTTTACCTACTAAGCCATCCTGCCTGTTTTATGCTGGCAATAAAAATAAACAAAATGCTCCCTAGACTGTTTTGCTAGTGTTTAAACAAGCTGTAGTCCTCTCCACGTAAGTGTTTTTGGGCTCACGGTCTTCCCACTACCACCTAGACATGACAGAGGAGAGGCACAGGTTAAAATCCATAACTAAGATGTTTGAATATGTGTTTTCCAGACCACACACACATACACACACACCCCTTACACTATTATCAATCTTAAATCTTTAGTTTTACATTACATTTATTTCTCTAGTGTTTGTGTGAACGTGAACACGTACATGGAGGCCAGAGGATGATGTAGGATATTGTTCCTCAGGAGCCATTCACCGTTTTTGCTATTATTTTTACATTATTTAATTTATTTGCTTTGAATGTGTATACATGGATGTACATGCCACAGCATGTATGTGTAGTGTAGGGCAGAGGACAACTTGAGAGAGTCAGTTCTCTCCTTCCACCATGTGGGTCCTGGGGATTAAACTCGCCTTGTCTTGATGTTCCAACACTTGGGAGACAGAGAGAGGAAAGAAGGTGAATCCAAGCCCTGCTGGATTACATAAATGAGTCCCTGTCTCCAAACACAAAGCAAAAGAATCTCATGGAGCTGTCCTTGCCTTGCTGTAGTGCAATGAGTGTGGAGAGAGAACTGGAACCAGAATCACAGTTCAAATATTGCATAAAGCCTGAGCTCTAAATTCTTATGTAAATCAGCTGGGGACTACTGATCAACAGCTGTGAGATGCAGGGCCTTTACATTGGCTTGGTGCAAATCTCTTACTGAATCCAAACTGTGACCCTCCCCGAGCCAAGAGCTGGGGGGTCATAGGCCTTGGCTTGCCACAAACAGCCACGCCTCTCTCCAAGTTCCTGCTATGCCGGAACTCCCGCCTCCAGAGACCGAAGATGAAGATGCTGATTGGGCCACAGGATGTTGGCAGACTGAGGGCGGGGTTTTGCCTGCCTGCTTGTTAGACAGCTGAATACACATGGTGGACTGAAAGCACACTATGCCTTGTCTCATTTTTATTTCCATTCAGTTTGTACCATCGATGACAAAGACTTCCTTTCTGAAGGGAACCAATGATGTGGGCCCTTGGAAACCTCCAGCCTGTCCCACAAGTGATTGTCAGCTCCAGGGCAAGGCAGGAGCCATGCAGGAGACCAGTGTCTTTTGTGCTTCTCTGTGGGGCCAAGGCTGGTTCACAGGCCAGAGGAGGCAGGAGTTGGTTTTCACATTTAACTGCAGCGTGTATCCCTGGAAGAGGCCAAGGACGGGGGCAGGGGGGAGAGGGGGGCCCAGGAGGCCCTGGTGGGAATATGTGGTGGTGTTTGTCTATACACACAGTGTTTGGGATGGGATTTAATCTGGCCTGGTCTTCCTCCCCATCCTTTCCTCCTAGATCATATTAAGAATATGTCTATGCAGCAAGGCCAGGTCCCAGTCTGTGACAACAGTGAGAAGTTGTTGCTGGGGACAGGCAAACTTCTGGGCCCTAAGTGGCCCTGACTCACTTAGGGTGGAGCAGGTAGACAGAAGAGCTTCAGAGAGCAACAACTTTATCAGTCTGATGTGGAAAATTAAGCATCAAATTAGTTTTTGTCTAGAACAAGGGAAAGTTTGTTAATGGATGAGGTAGGTCACTGCATTTCCTGATTACACTGGAGTGGAAGTCCTTTCTGACCACTCCTCTCAGAGGGTGAAGTACGCGGTATGAAGGCAAGCCCCATGCCTACTGGCCTCCAAGGCCAGACTGCTAAGTTGTGATGTACACTGGAACTTATGAGAGTGGTTTTCCGTTCTCCGACCTGCCTGGACAGAGAGGAACCACTTCACTTTGGTTACATAGGTTGTGTGTGTTCTGACATGGGGTCAGCTAATCAGCTTAGCATGCTGCTATTAACAAGCAACAGCCTGGCTGGCCCCATAGCCTTGGAAAGCATATCACTCCACAGCTTTCCTCTTTTGCGGACAATCATGCACCCCTCACAAAGCAACCTGTACCTTAGGATAGGAGGTGGGATTTCTGTTGTACTCCCTCCCTTCCCCTAAGAAAATGTTCAGGGAAGCATTCTCCTGCCTTAAAGTGCTCATAGCAGCGCTGTCTCCCCAGAGAAGCTCAGTTGTACCAGTAAAGCATTGTTCAAACCTGCAATGTCTGCCTCTCATTGCATTCTGGTCACTTGTTTTTGCTTGTTTGAGACAGGGTTTCACTATGTCACTCACCATGATCACAGTTTCACTCTGTAGCCCTGGCTGGCCTGGAGTTAGTGGTGATTCTTCTGCCTCAGCCTCTGAGCTCTGGGACTATAGCATCTATTACCACTACAGTCTTAGGATGTTGCCCGGGTCCCAGGCCTTGATTGCTTGGCTTGGTACTGGACATGCAAGGTAAATGTGTCACATGTCCAATCTTTTGACATTGTGACATGACATTTGTCATCTACGTGTTGGGTCTTAGGACATGTGACTCATGGGCTGCAATTAATCACTTAACCCCTAACTATTAAAACGTCTATGTAAGAATAGTCACGAATCTTTAAAGCACCAAACACAGGAACAAAAACCATTCATGCAGGGCATCTATTCCCAGAACTTGGGAGGCAGAGGTAGGCGAAATCTCTGTGAGTCTGAGGCCAGCTTTTAGTCTATATAGTGAGTTCTAGGACAGCCAGGGCTATGTAGAGAAACCCTGTCTTGAAAACCAAAATCCAAAATGAACACAAAACAACAAAACCCAACCCAAACCAACCAACCAACCAGCACAAACAAGAACAACAACAACAACCCTGAAATATAATAAAACAAGCAAACAGAAGGAGGATGTGCAGCTCATCCACAGGGCCCCTCTCTTTCTCTCTTCCTCTCACTCAGCCAGCACTTACTACAAATTGATAGCATGGTAGTCTGGGGGCCTCAGAAGACAGTTCTTCCTCCCAAGAAGCTCACAGTTTCTTGGGAAAGAGATTTGAAAACAAATAACAAAATGAAAGAAATAACGCAGTATGACCAGAGCAGTGACAGAAACATCTGATAGGTGCATAGAGCTGCATAGTGCCTGCTCTGACTTCTCAGGAACTCTCTTGGCAGAGACCAACCCCTTAGCAGAAGGGACAGCCTGCGCAAAGCTGAAGAAGCAAAGCCTATGTGGGCAGCCCCTAACTCTGGCAGCTGTTGTGCAGGCTAAGGCTGGAGAGCAGACAGACACGAACCACTCAAGGCAATGTACTGAGTTAGAATGATTGCATGCAAAACATCAAACCTGCTGGCTCCAAGACTTGAGCATGGTCTAGGTACGAGTGTCTAAGCTAAAACTGCTAGAGAAAGCTGTGTGAACAGCATCCTGTGCTGTCGCCTAAGGGCCCAACTCCAGACTCTGCTCCTTGATCAGATCTGCTTCAGGAGATGCCAAGAGGACAGCAAGAGTGAAACTGATGGGTACAGCTAGGATAAAGAAGTGCCTTGAGTCAGGTGTACAGCTCATGCTGCTGTTTGTTTTCTCTTTCCTCCAGCAGCCTCATTCTCAGGTGAGATCTGAAAACCTTAAAATCACATTACCAGGGCTGGAGAGACAGCTCAGCCATTAAGAGCATTTATGGTGCTTGCAGAGGACAAGAGTTTGGCTCCCAGTACCCACATCAGGGAGGTCACAACTACTTGTAACTCCAGCTCCAGGGAATTTGATCCAACTCTCTGGCCTCTGTGGGCACCTCCACATATGACACACACTCGACCACGAACACACTCATTCACACACACACACACACACTCACACACATAAGATTAAACATTAAAAAATTAGATTATCACCTGAAGTTTAAAAGGACCCCCTCCCAAATAATATAATAAAAGGGGTTGGCGGGCTATTCCAATCCAATCAGAGTTTGTCTATCTCATACGCGAATATGATCAAAGCAACTGACAAACTGTCACGGAACCTGCCCGATCTCTCTCTTTGGCTTTGCCTGTTTTCTCCAGCTCCTGAACTCTCTTCTCCCTCCTCCTCTCATGGGCTCTGAGTCCATTCCTAGCATAACTAGCAGGCCCAGAACTCTTGGTCTGCAGCCATCCTGGGCTCACTGAGCGAAGCCAAGTTGCCTGACTTTGCCCCCTGGTGGCCTGATGACCAAGCTTCATGGAGGTAACAGCCCAGCGAGTTTTCTAGACACAGGGTGGAAGGCAGGAAAAAGGGTATTGATTGTGGATCAAGAAGGGAAATCAAGGAAATATTTAACATGTAGCCTTTACCTTCTATACTCTAGGCCTTTGGATAAACAGAAATTAGAGACGTGGGTAAGAAAGTAAGGAAATCCACCATAATTTTTTGAAAATAATTAAGACAAACATTATACAAAAGTTTACCTCTTTATTAATATAACTGTATTATCTTTAGATTAAGATTTATTGGTTATAACATTTTTTCATGCTATAGGCCTTGGTATGTTATATTTACAACGGAGGTACAGTTAAACATTTTTAAAAATTACATTTGTGTATTTTGTGTACATGGGTGGGCGTGCACACCAGAGCACATGTGTGGAAGTCAGAGGATAATCTGCAGGATTCGGTTCATTCCTTCCACCATGTGGATCTCAGGAACTGAATTTAGGTCATCAGGCTTGGAGGCAAGCATTTTTTCCCGCTGAGCCATCTCACTAGCCAGGTTAAACGTTTTAAATGATCACCTTAAAACTAAAGTAAAGGATGTTAGTATTCTAAACTTTGGTGTTGTCAGAGAGAAAACATCAATTTACTTTAAGAAGGTCGGGTTTCCACTAAAACCCATCAAGGAATCCCAGTACATGGATTGGAGGCTGAGTGGGTTGGGAATCCAGAGGTACAGATGTAGGATTTACTTATGGAGGCTGTACATGGAATCATGAAATTACTCACTTGTTAAGAGAGTATAGAGTTAAAAGGAAATCAGAGAAGATACTCAGACTAGAAAGGGGAATGGAAATCACTCATGGTAAAAGAACCAGGGCAGTAGTGCATTCACTACTACTAGTGCATTCAGGGCCATAGGACAGGATTTCAGGAGGGCGGAGACCAAGAGTATTCTTAAAGAGCAGAGATTTGGACAAGCATTCCCTAAGCCCCTACCCCAGCAAGGTAATGTGTTGGGCTAAGAATACAGGAAGAACCAAAGGACAGTGGCGTAGTTAATGCAATGAAACACCTTTCCTCGTTGGTTTTCTCTATAATTGTTGTTTTGTTTTCCAAGTCAGGGTTTCTCTGTGTAGCCCTGGCTGTCCTGGAATTCCATCTGTAATCAGGCTGGCCTTGAACTCACAGAGATATGCCTGCCTCTGCCTCCTGAGTGCTGGGATTAAAAGTGTTTGTCACTACCATGAGGCTATAATTGTTTTTTAGAGTGTGAGTGTGTATGAGTGTCCAAGGAGGACAGAAGACTTTGATCCCTTGGAGCTGGAATTACAGAGATTTGTGAGTTCTGGGATCTGAATTCTAGTCCTCTAAGGATTTAAACGCTCTAGCCCTTTGTAATTCTTGTCTCTATTAATGAACTGACTCTATCTGCCACCTCTCCATTTCTTTTGCTTTTTGTTTAAAATGTATATGCCAGATCCTGCCTTTGTCTGTCCTTCCTTCTTTCTGTCCTTCCTTCCTTCCTTCTTTCCTTCCTGCCGACAGGGTTTCTTTCAGCTCTTACTGTCTTGGAATTCGATATATAGACCAGACTCATGGCCTCAAATTCACCATCTTTCTTTCTTTCTTCCTTCCTTTCTTCCTTCCTTCCTTCCTTTCTTTCTATTTTTATTTTATTTTTTGGTTTTTCAAGACAGGGTTTCTCCGTGTAGCCCTGGCTGTCCTGGAACTCACTCTGTAGACCAGGCTGGCCTCGAACTCAGAAATCCGCCTGCCTCTGCCTCCCAAGTGCTGGGACTAAAGGCGTGCACCACCACCGCCTGGCTCACCATGTTTCTTTAATGACTTCTGGGCCACGATTTTCTGTGTTCTACAATGTATCTCACAGTGATCTTCAGCAGTTGTTCCTATTGTTTGTTTTCAGATTCATGAGAGCATCTGGTTTGCATAGTCATCTTTTGTATTAGGTAACAGTGGGGTTGCTGGGCAGCCTATGAAGTCCAGAAGGCCGTCTGTGGTCTGGGAAAGGAAGTGAAAGCAACCTGACAGTGCAGGCCTTTAGTGTGGACGGTGCAGATGGCACTTATTTTAAATGAACACATTTAGTAGATGTTGAATAGAAATCTTAATTTAATCCAGGACAGCCAAGGCTACACAGAGAAACCCTGTCTCAAAAAAAAAAAATCTTAATTTAAAAAGTCAAGTGTGCAAAGAATAACATATAGAATTGTTTATTAGAAATATTGACCTTGAGTCTCCCTTCCAATGGGCTGCAAAGAAACTCAATTTACATTCTTTGGGAAATGGCACCCACAGAGAGTATGATTATACAGACATATATGAGTGCTCAGGTGTGTGTGTGTGTGTGTGTGTGTGTGTTCACCCAGAGGCTAGAAGAAGGATGTCAGATGTCCTGCTTTCATTACTTGTCTTGTCAGGATGGTGTAGTACACTGAAATCCATACCCACCTCCACCACCACTCTCTCCTAAACACATATACATGTGTATATACACACATGCATATCATTCCCTAAATGTATAGAAATGTTGGATAAAGTGCTAGTGAAAATTAAGCTTTGTTTTTGAATAGTGAAATAATAAAAACAATGATTTCCCCTCTAAAGAACCTCTCATTCTTTGTAAAGTCAAGACTGTAAAGAGGGAACCACGTGTGCTGGCAAATGCCTGTAATCCTAGCATTTGGATGGGAACAGGCAGGAAGCTTTTGAGCTTGAGAAAAGCCTGGGCTATAATTTGAGATCCTGTCCCAAATGAACAATCAAACAACTCAAGGAGAATGAAAAAAAGACAGAAAAAACAAAAAGCAAAATGCCAGACAACTCCTTTAAGATGAAGCTAGAAACTTTAAGAAGCTTGGGTACCAGCTTAGGAAAGACCACAGAATACAGTAAAGGCCAAGCAAACTGTGTGAGGGATGAGGGATACAAACCTTGCATAAAGTGAGAGTGACACCATTTTCCAAAGGAAGTGCCTCATCCCACTAGAAAACAAACGACTATGAGAACAGAGCAGCTGCTTCCTCAGATCCACAGTCCCACAGTCACAGATCTATGACAAAGGAAGGCAGAGTCCACCTAGGGGAAAGTGGAGTGGAAGAGACAAAATAAACCAAGTGGCAGAACTGTTCTGGGGGCTGGGGGTGGGGTGAGGTGGGGAGGTGGAGTGGAGGAGACACAATAAGCCAAGCAGCAGGACTGCCCTGGGCGGGGAGAGCTCGGGTGCACACTGTTTCAAAAAGAAACCAATCTCGAGCATGGCCCCGCCTCCATGTTCATGTAAGCCTTTTCTAAATAGCTGACTCGGGAAAAACTCAGCTCACTCAAAAATATTTAAAGAAACAAAGAAACTGGGCCTGGAGTGAAGGCTCTCAGTGCCTAACTGATGAGCCCTAGGACAATGACCTGCTGTCCCGAAGAAGGTAGAATGCATTCCTGAGGATGACACCTTAAGTTCTTTCAGCACCACCCCCAGCTCCATACCCCACCCCCCACAAATAAAAAGTTAGTGGCAATTATAAAATAAGAAAGGGATAACGTTTTTCAGAGCAAAGAAGGAGAGCCACAGCACTGGAGAACACGAACAAGGAAATAGGAGGAAAACAGGCTCTCCAGTGCCCGCCCAGTTGATGTTTCAGGGAAAAGAAACTGAAAGCACTGCGTGGTGTGGTTCATGCCAGTTAACCCCAGTCCCTAGTCAGGAGGCTTGCCGCTGATACACTGATGCAGTGGAAGGCAGGCGCTGGCTTGTTCAGTATTAAAATTCAGGCTCTGGAATCAAATATCTTCTATTTAAAAAAAAACTAAGATAACCCTCATACAACAAATTGTACAAAAAGTGTACACTCCAGTAGCATTTAGTATATTTACAATGTATAACAGCCACCTTTTTTCTAAAATGATGTCATCCCCAGAGAAAATCTCTTTCCCATTAAGCAGTCACCCCCACTTTTCCTTCCCCCATGTGCCCTAGAAAGCACCAATTTTTCTATCTCTTATGGATTTACCTAAGTTGAACACTTTATATAAACAAAACTCATAAAATATGTGATCTTTTGTGTGGGCTTGATTATTTTGTGATGTTGGCAATTGGACCCAGGCTCTTTCTAACTCTAGGCAAGTACCGTAGCTATTGAGCAATACTCCCAGTCCATCATAGTGATACAGTGTATGTGAATGTGGATATATGCATGCATGTACGTACGTGTGTGTGTATGTGAGGATATATATGCATAGGCATGGATGTGGAGGCAGGTGGGGGAGGTTTGTTATCTTCTGTTGTTCTCTGTCTTATTTCCTGAGACAGGGTCTCTCACTGTTTTCTGGCTAGCCTGTGGCCAGCAAGCCCCACAGACGCCTCCTCTCTTGCCAACACCGAGATTACAGGAATACATAGTCATACTTGGTTTTTTATGTTGTTGCAGGAAATCTGAACTCGGGTCCACATACTTAAGCAGCAAGCACTCTCAACTGAGTCATTTCTTCAGCCCATAGGTTCTTTTTAGACAGGGTCTCACTATATAGCTCTAAATGGCTGTCTTGGAACTCACTTGGTAGACCAAGCTGGTCTCTAACTCACAGAGATCCTCCTGCCTCTGCCTCCTGGGTACTAGGATTAAAGGTGTGTGCCACAGCCACCCAGCTCTATGTATAACTTTTTGAGGAAGAACAAAGATGTTTTTCACAGGGGTGATACTATTTTCCATGCTCATTAGCAATGTCCTTTGTAAAATGTGTATGGATGTTTTGCTTGCATGTATGTCAGTGCACTTCATGTGTGACTAGTGTCACTGGTGCTGGAAGAAGGCATGAGACCCCTGAAACTGGAATTTTAGATGGTTGTAAGCAGCTATGTGGATGCCGAGAAGGAACCCAACCCTTCTGGAAAAGCAGCAAGTGCTTTTAACCTCTGAGCCCTCTCTCACGCCTCCAGCACTGTACCTTTTAAAGTTGTACCAATTCTAGTGTGAAATCATATTTCATTGTGAGATATAAAGAGAATAATAAGTTCAAAAATCTCAGGTGAATTTTCCTAATGACTAAGGTATGAAACATTTCCTCAAGTGTTGACCATCTGTCTCCTTTGGACAAATGCCTATTCAGGTTCTCTGTCCAGTAAAAACCAGCTGTTAATCTGTTTTGTTTGTGAGTCCTTTTATTTTTGATTCTAGACCCTAAAAGTACTAGAATTTACAGATCATTTCTTCCTTTATGTAATTTGCCTTTTATCTTGTTAAAAGGAAACTAAAAATAGTTTTTCTTTCTTTCTTTACATTTATTTTGTTTGGTCTTGTTTTGTTTTATTTTTTCTCCCAAGACAAGGTTTCTCGTTGTAGTCCTAGCTGTCAAGGAAATAGCTCTGTGGACCCTACTGGCCCTGGACTCAGACATCTGCCTACCTCTACCTCCCAACTGGTAGGAGTAAAGACATGCACCACTACCACCCAGCTTTATTTTTTATTTTTATTTTACTTTTTAAAAAAGTGAAATTTATCTTATGTGAGTACACTGTTGTTCTCTTCAGACATACCAGAAGAGGGTGTTGGATCCTATTACAGGTGGCATGGCGCTCTCTATGTTCATATTTTAAGTTTTGCTGTTGATGCTGCCGGTCCTAGGGATTGAGCCACGGGCCTTTCTGTATGAGGCAAATATCCTACTGCTGAGAGCCATCCTATTTTAGTTTTCCATGTCAGTGTTTACAGTGATACAGTTCCCAGACAATACTACTCTTCGCATATTCTGTGAGGTTTGGTATGTTGTATTTTTTAATTCATTTACCTAAAAGTATTTTATAACTTTAGTTCTTCTTTGATCCACTGGGTGATTAAGAGTATGCTGTTTGATTTTTACAGATTTGTGAATTTCCTGTTTTGCTTGCTATTGCTTCCTAGCTCCATTCTGTAGTATCTGAGAAGACACTTCGTCTTAATCACTGTTCTATGGCTGTGAGCAGTTGCCATTTCCATGACAACTCTTATCAAGTAAAGCATTGACCTAGGGCTTGCTTACATTCAGAGGTTTAGTCCACTATTGTCACGGCGGGAAGCATGGCGGCACATGGGCAGACACAGTGCTAGAGAGGTAGCTGAGAGCTCTGTATCCAGATCTGCAGGCAGCCTAACTTGGGTCCCTGAAACTTCAAAGCCCAACCCCAGTCACATACTTTCTCCAGCAAGGCCATACCTCCTAATCCCTATCAAATAGCACCACTCCCTAATGATCAAATCTATGAGCCCATAGGGCCATTCTTATTCAAACCATCATCACACACTTCCTATGACTTTAATCCTTTCAAAAGTATTTGCATTTGTTTTGTGACTTAACATATGGTCTGTCTTAGAGAATGTTCCATGTACATTTGAGAATAGTGTGTATTCTGATGTCAATGGGACCATAAATGTGTGCCCAGGATGCTCCAGACACTGCATTTCTAGGTGTGTGTGCTACAAAGAAGATAAAAATAACTAATGAAACAGGATTTGAAGCAAAAATTTCAATGCATAGAGAAGATTGGTAAAGAAAGGAATATGCAAAAAAATCTATATCTTTGAATATTTTCATCTCCTGCTTTCAGTCTGTATTAAAACTTAAAATGGTGCCACAAACTATGATGTTGGAAAACATTAAATTCACTATATTGTTTTCTTCTTTAAGTTTATTTTTTATTTTATTTTACTTATTTTAAATGATGTGTGTATATGGGTTTGTCCAAATGAGTGCAGTTCCTGTGAGGCCAGAAAAAGGTGTTGGATTTTTTGAGTTACAGGCCATTTTGAGTCATTTGATAAGTGGTAGAAACTGAATATGGGTCCCCGTAACTGCTGAGCCACTCTCCACCCTGCACTGCATTATTTTCAAAGAAGTGATTATGGTGCTTTAGCTGAATCAATTCTCAACTCCTTTAGGTATGGACTCTATATCTTGTGTACTGAAATGGGCAGTGAAGGAACTTTAATTAAGCTATTCTTTCCCAAAGGTATCCTCAAGGCCCCCCTCCAACTTTGACCCAGGCAACTATGTCGAAGTGAATGATCCAACCACCCACTTACCCTCAAAAGTGGCGATACAAGATATTACCACGGAGCTACACTGCCCGCTGTGTAACGATTGGTTCCGTGATCCACTGATGCTGACCTGTGGCCACAACTTCTGCCAAGGCTGTATTCAAAACTACTGGAAAATGCAAGCAAAGGAAACATTCTGCCCTGATTGTAAGATGTTGTGCCAGTATAGCAACTGTACGTTCAACCTTGTGCTGGAGAAGCTCGTAGAGAAGATTAAGAAGTTACCCCTGCTCAAGGGCCATCCGCAGTGCCCAGAGCACGGAGAAAACCTGAAACTGTTCAGTAAGCCAGAAGGGAAGATGATCTGCTTTCAGTGCAAGGACGCACGCTTGTCTATGGGGCAGTCTAAGGATTTCCTGCAAATCTCTGAAGCTGTCCGTTTCTTTACGGTACGTGAACCCTGGGCCTTGAGAAACCCCTTAGGAAAATTCTTTTGGAGGGCTGCTTCTTCCTTCTGACCTAATCCCTTTTTCAAATGAACGAGAGAGAGCTCAGGGTCCTCAGAAATACAATATACCTTGGAAAGTTATTTCTCTAGGAGTACAGGAAAGGAGCTCTATAGGAGGTATGACTGACTCCTTTAGTCACACACGCTAGTGTTCCTGTTATAAAAGTTTCAAACGAGTACAACAATAGATATAGTACATGGAAATGCACTACTGAGATCTAAGGTTGTCACATTTGTGATTCCTAAGTGTTGAGGACTTCTGAGATGGCCAGGGGATGCACAATGAAGAGATGGTGTGGGACTAGAACCGGGACATCATTTGGATTTGGAAGGGTGGAAGGAAAACAGAAGTGTTCCAGTGGGAACTGCATATGTAAAGGTGTCCAGAGTAAGCACTAAGCCAGGGTGGAACTAGACAGCTGCAGTAGCCTCCTCCGACAGATGGCAGAACTTAGCTGCTTCTGTTTCTTATTTCACTCACCACTTGTTTCGGTGGTGTTGGGGACTGAACTCAAGAGTGTAGTCTACATAAAACAAGCATTGTGCTATTGAGCTACATCCTCAGCCCGGGCCACTATTCTCAATGGATAAGAATATGACACAGTGGAAAGGAAAGATAGTTTGTAGCAAGAGCTTCCTTGAGAGGACACAGACTTCTTAGAGAAAAATGAGAGAACTCCAGAGAGTAGAAGGAACTCTTAGTTTGGGTTTTCTTACTGTGAACAGACACCATGGCCAAGGCAGCTCTTAAAAATGAAAACATCTAACAGAGTCTGGGCTTACAGTTTCAGAGATTTAGTTCATGATCATCATGATGGGAAGCATGGCAGTGTGCAGGAAGAGCTGAGAGTTCTCCATCTTCATCCTCAGGCAGCAAGGGGAGATTGTCCCACTGGGCGTGGCTTGAGCATATATGAGACCTCAAAGCCTGCCTTCACAGTGACACACTTCTTCTAACAAGGCCACGCCTACTCCAACAAGGCCATACTTCCTAATACTGCCACTCCCTGTGGGCCAAGCATTCAAACACACAAGTCTATGGGGACCATACCTACTCAAACCACCACAGACCCCAAAAAAGGAACACCTCAAAGCTTCTTTATTTCCTGACACACTGTGTCTTTGTAGATGTTTTTCCCACTGCCCTTCCACATATACGTGTGCATGACATGTTCTTTCCGTCCAGTGTATGGGTTCTGGAGATTGAACTCAGGTTGATAAGCTTAGCAGTGCATGCCTTCACCCAGAGCCTTCTTACCTATCCCAGCAATAAGCTAACTTTAAACGTGATAGTTCCTTATGTTAAAATTTCTCTGTTCAAACAAACACTGACGTGCCTTCTATACCCTGGCAGCATCTCTTCTGGAGCCAGGGCTGGACTCCTCACCTTGTCATTTGTTTAGTTTGCCTTGTTCCACACTTACCTCCTTGTGCTGCTATTACCACAGTTCTTGTTCTGTTCCACACATATCTCTTTGTGCTATAGGCATGAGTGTGCATGCACATAGAGGCCACAGGAAAATTTTAGGGTGTTTTCAAGCACTTGCCCACCTTATTTTTTGTTGAGACAGGACTTCTCACAAACCTGGGATTACAGATTAGGCTTGACCAGCAATCTGGCCAGTAGGTCCCAAGGATCTGTCTCCATGTTCCCAGCACTGACCTTAAGTGTGAGCCACTGTGCCCAGCTCTTTGCATAACTGCTGGGGATGAAACTCAGTTTGTGTGGCGGGCACTTTACTACTGAGCCACCTTCCCAGCCCCTGAGGATGTGCTTTATGTTCTTTTATTCTCCAAATTGCTGTGGGTTAATTCTATTTGATGTTTGTAGGAGGAGCTTGCTATCTATCAGAGCCAACTTCAGACAACCCTGAAGGAGCTTCAGTCTCTCAGAACAATGCAGAAAGATGCTATTGCTACTTACAAGGTGAGGGGCAGGGGAAAGGGCTTATGAAGCATGGCTGGAACATGCCCTTCCTGTAACTCCAGCTATATCGATGGACTAAGTAGTACCTGGGCTATACAGAATTAGTGTCATTTCACTGCAGGTGGAAAGAACTATATGGTGGAAAAGGTTCCCAATAGTTGATCCGTTGAGTAGATTACCTTTTGTTCTAACATGCTGAGCCTTTTGATGGTCCAGTCCCTAGGTGAACATTGTGTGATTGAGGTCTGCTTGGTCGTCCCCTTCATCTATGGCATAATAAAGACTCTACCAGTAAAACTTGGTTTCTAACCAGTTGCCATGAACCATGAATTCTCAGATTATACCCTACCCTCATCTGATTTATCTTTCTAAATGGCTTCCAAAGTTCACAGAACTATTGCTTATATGTACCTGCCTACTGCAGACTTCACAGGAGCACCAAAAAAAAAAAAAAAAAAAAAAAAAAAAAGCACTAATTAGTAAAGATTAGGTAAATCAGTCTCTAGGCTGGGCGCTAAATGGGAAGTTCTGGTCCTTCATTAATTACTCTACGTAGGAGAGCCATCTTTGGCATTTGGTACCTGGAAAAATATGTATCCTCAGGGAAAGACAGACAGACAGAGTTACTGATGCATGTCCTATTTCCTAGTTCAGCTACTATAGTCAATATTTGTTTGTACAACAAATACTTACTGAATGGGTCACTCAGATTCATTCCTTACCCTAGAATCTGAGTGTGGGAGACAGGTATTAAATGATGCCAGCAACACCAATACAATAACAATAGCTACTAGTACATATGGTAATAAAATTCAGCAGTGAAAAGAAATCTCAGAGAACCCGAAGAAGTCACTTGAGCTAGAGTGTACTCAGTTGGTGGAATGCTTGCCTAGCATGAATGAGGCCGAGTTTTATAGGCAGTATCACATAAACTGGGCATGACGGCACACACCTGTAATTTCAGCACTCAGAAGGTAGCGGGGGATCAGAAGCTCAAGCCGTCTTTGACTACATATCTAATTTTAGGCTAGCCTGGGATACATGAGATCCACTATCAAAAAAAATTGATTTTTGTTTTGTTTTGTTTTTTTGAAGACTGTATGATGAGTAAGTTAATCAAATGGGTCCTGGAGAAGAGTGTTGAAGGGAGATGGAAAGATACATGGAAAAGTCTAGAAACAGGATGTTAGGAAAAGTTCAATAAGGCTAGAGCACCAAGCAAGATAATACTGAAGAGGAAGAAATGACCCAATCATGCAGGTCCTTCCTTATATGGAAGAAATGAAGTATTTTTAACTTGATCCTGTGACATGAAAAATAATGACTTGTAAGTCCTACACAGTTTCATCTCATTTTGAAAATGTCTGATAGCTGTGTGGAAAATGGCTTAGAGAGACAATGACAGGACCACATGGTTCGAAAACTGTTACAGGTCAAGAGCAAAGGTACTTGATTAGCCTAAAGAGGCAGTGTATATACAGAGAAACAAGAGCATGTGGTGTAGGGAGGAAATTATATAGATGTGGTGACTGACTAAATATGAGGAGTGGATAGTGATATCAGATAGCATTTGGATTTAGAAGTCTGGAGCTCAAAAGCTGCCGAAAAGCTGTCGGCATTAGATAGTATCTAAAGCTGCAGCAGGAGGGATATTGCCTAGAAAGTGTAGAATGAGCTTAGGACAGAATATCAACTAATTTTAATATTTAAAACTTGTTTAGAGGAAGGAGAACCAATTAGACTGGGAAATCCTGGGAAAGGTGAAAGGGAAACTGGAGCCAGACAGTGGTGGAGCACGCCTTTAGTCCCAGCACTTGGGAGGCAGAGGCAGGCGGATTTCTGAGTTCGAGGCCAGCCTGGTCTACAGAGTGAGGTCCAGGACAGCCAAGGCTACACAGAGAAACCCTGTCTCAAAAACAAAACAAAACAAAACAAAACAAAACA
>JADRCD010208486.1:29778-41895 GCA_019843815.1 Montemys delectorum | reverse complement strand
GTGAGGTGAGGTGAGGTGAGGTGAGGTGAGGTGAGGTGAGGTGAGGTGTAAGCCCCATCTCCACCTACCCTCAAATGCTAGTCATCTCAGTTGTAATTGTGGTGATGATTATGGAGGTTTCCAGGACAACAAGATACAACTGCAACAAAACCTTTCCTTGGAGTTTCTAAAGCTGCATCAGTTTCTGCACAACAAAGAAAAGGACATTCTAAATGACCTCCGGGAAGAGGGCAAAGTCTTGAACGAGGAGATGGAAGTGAATCTGAACCAGATTCAGGAGCAGTGTCTCCTCGCCAAAGACATGCTGGCGACCATTCAGGCACGGATGGAACAGCAGAACTCCTTCGACTTCCTCACAGTGAGATTCTGAACCCAACCGATTATGGGTACACTTGGAAGGAGGGAAGAGAAACTGGGAGTGGGGGGATGGAAGGAAAGCAAATCTTAATCAAGCTCAACCCAACCCAACCATGTCCTACTCTACCCAACCTAACCCAACCCAGCCCAGCCCAGCCCAGCTCAGCCCAACCCGACTAACTGGAGTGCTTTTTAGGTCCTTTGGGAGAAAAGTAAGCAGCTTTTACTTTATGTTCAGTGGAAAGCTTTACTTTCATCTTCCTACGAAACATGATAGTACAATTTCACTAATAATGCTATATGGATCAGTATTTTCTTACTTTCCCATCAAGAACATAGAAGCTTTATTTTTCAAAAATATGTCTCTTATAGCATTTGTTGAGTTTTGGCCTTGCAGAAATTATAAACTGAACTATCTAAAAAGCTTTTTGTCAAACCTTTGCTACCTGAAGTCTCCCTTCTAGAGACCAGATGATTAGTGACCACTTCAGCACTCACAAGTTTAGTTACCCTTGGCCCTGGGATCGCTTCTGATTTTTCTTGTTGGAGTATTTGGAAGCACTCACTTTTCAAAAAAGTGATCTTAACTATGGGCTTTCTAGCTCTTCTCTTGTTTCCTATGAGAGTTGGAATTATAGAAAATCAGAAGGTTAGCACGTGAGAGGTCAGTTTATCCTGAGTTAGCCTGGGATGCTGATTAGCAAAGCCTGTAGAGGATGAAAACTGTTGTTGGTGATGGACTGAGGACCGTCTGTACAGGAAGCCAGTGTTGATGATCAAACCTGGATGGTTATCAGTATAACCAGAGAGGTTTCTAGAGATGATGAACAGGCATCTGACTTCTCTATTTCTTCTTTTCTCTTTTAGGACATCACAAAGCTCATAGAGAGGTAAGTGTTTCTCTATCCCCCTTCTTCTACCCCTGGAGGATTTCTAAGAATAAACTATTTGTGTGTCCCTTACAGCATGGAGAAAGGAATGAAGACACTTGTACCCAGACAGCTTATCTCCAAAAAGCTGAGCCTAGGCCGCTTCAAAGGTCCTATTCAGTATATCATCTGGAAGGAAATGCAGTCTATCCTCTCTCCAGGTATAGTGAGAAGGAGCTATTGATTCCAATGGCCCTTAATCTATATTCACCTGTGGCCAGAGTTGTTTTTTTTTTTTTTTTTTGGTTTTTCAAGACAGGGTTTCTCTGTGTAGCCCTGGCTGTCCTGGAACTCACGCTGTAGACCAGGCTGGCCTCAAACTCAGAAATCTGTCTGCCTCCCAAGTGCTGGGATTAAAGGTGTGTGCCACCACTGCCCAGCCAGAGTTAGTTCTTTAGTATGAGACAGGATGGAGATGGACTTGGGTGGAGTTTAGTTAAAAAGATTTTTTTCTTTTTCTCCTGCTGCTATGATTTAAGAATATGTGTCTTTGAACTAATAATACATAAAAGTCTGATATTAGGCTGGGCGGTGGTGGCACATGCCTTTAATCCCAGCACTTAGGAGGCAGAGGCAGGCGGATTTCTGAGTTCAAGGCCAGCCTGGTCTACAAAGTTGAGTTCCAGGACAGCTAGAGCTATACAGAGAAACCTTGTCTTGAAAAACCAAAAAAAAAAAAAAAAATTCTGATGTTAGAATTACTCCTCAGCGTATGATTTTGTTGATCTACAATGTGTGGAACTAGCCACATTTTATCTTGTTTTGCTATATCAGCTGTATGAATTCTTGCAGATATCAAAGGACTAAGCAGGACAAAATAACACAAGTGGTATTATTTCAAGAAAAAGAAATAATATGCTAGATAAGATGTGTATAAAAATAAGAATTTGATACCTTTTACAGAATTCATATAGGTAATATTATTGTTTCTTTTTGTTGTTGTTGTTGTTGTTTTTTCTGGGACAGGGTTTTTCTGTATAGCCCTGGCTATCCTGGAACTTAGCAGGATAGACCAGGCTGGCCTCGAACTCAGAAATCCACCTGCCTCTGCCTCCCAAGTGCTGGAATTAAAGGCATGCACCACCACTGCCCAGCCAATATTATTGTTTCTTATTAACCTAGTTAAAATCATAAATATACCCTGTTACATTTTCCAGATGACTAACACTGAAAAAAACCGACTTCACTGAAGTATAATTAATAGAACAGACTCTGCCAATTTTACCTAAATATATGCAGTGTACAAACTGATGAGTTTTGACAAACATGTAAATATCTCTGTGATCAAGATAGAGATAGATGGGGGCTGGAGACTGGCTTAGCACTGAACAAACACAAGGACCTGAGTTTGAATCCTTAGTGCCTACGTAAAAAGCCAGGCATGGCGGCATTCAACTGTAGCTCCAGCACTGGAGATAATGTTGGGGAAAAACATAGTTCTTACAAGACCTGCAAGCCAGACAGTCTGGCTGAGTGAATTCCAGATCCAGGGAGAAACCTGTCTCAAAAAATAAGATGGAGAATGATGAGGAAGATACTTAAAGTAGACCTCTGACCTCCACATGTACATGTATGGGCATACCTGTACACACACACAGACATAGACAACACACACACACACACACACACACACACACACACACACACTTCAAGGTTTCCACAAGTCTTTTTGCAATTAGTTTTTTCTGTAATAGCTCCAGCCCTTACTGCCTGCTAATCTGCTTTATTTCACTTTTGATGTGTCTTTTTGAACTTCTGATTTAATGTAGATCACACATTACAGTATTGTGTATCTAGACTTTTGTACAAAGCACAGTGCTTCCTTTGATTCACCTCTGTTGCCCATGGCAATAATTTTGTTTAATGGATACATCACAGTGTGTTTATCTATTCAACTGATGGACATTTGGGTAGATTACACAGGGTTATTATAAATAAAGTTGTGTGGATCTGTTTACCAATCTTTGAGGCAAAGGCTGAGTGGTGGGGTTGAAGATGTGCATTTTTTTTTTTCCCGAGACACGGTTTCTCTGTGTAGCCCTGGCTGTCCTGGAACTCACTCTGTAGACCAGGCTGGCCTTGAACTCAGAAATCCACCTGCCTCTGCCTCCCAAGTGCTGGGATTAAAGGCGTGCACCACCACTGCCTGGCTGAAGATATGCATTTAATTTTAAAGAAATTGTCAACGCTTTTTCTTCCTCAAATGGAGGAATCATTTTACATTTCCTCTTACAATACATGATGAGACCATTTTTGTACATTCTTGACAAATCCTGATATTGTCAATCTTTCTATTTATAACTAAGCTTAAATATAGTAACATTTCATTTTTTTTTTTTCGAGACAGTGCTTCTCTGTGTAGCCCTGGCTGTCCTGGAACTCACTCTGTAGACCAGGCTGGCCTCGAACTCAGAAATCTGCCTGCCTCTGCCTCCCAAGTGCTGGGATTAAAGGCGTGCACCACCACCTTCTGGCCCATTTCATCATTTTTTAACTGTATACATCTCTAATGTCCAATCCAGCTGAAAACCTCCCCATGTGCTTCTCTGCCATTCCTAGTTGGCGAGATATATTTAATCTTTTGATCACACTTTTGTTGATTGTTTTAATATTATATTATAAACAGACAAATCCTTTATTAGCCGTGCTTGTTATAAAGGATTTAAAGAAAGAAAACAAGACAAGACAAGACAAGACAGTGTGTCTGTGTATGAATTTGTTTTCCTGAGTGTTGATTTTAACAGAAGCCAGAAAAAGGTATTGGTTTCCCTGGCTCTGAAGATATGGGCAGTTGTAACTTGTCTGACATGGGTGCCAGATCAGAGCTCCTCTGCAAGAAAAGTACTATGTGCTCTTAAGCTCTGAGCTCTCTTTCCAGCCACAAGTTGCTTTTTGGTTCCATTTTCTTTTTCTTTCTTTCTCTCTCTCTCTCTCTCTCTCTCTCTCTCTCTCTCTCTCTCTTTCTTTCTTTTTTTTTTTTGACACAGAATCTCATGTAGCCCAGGCTGGCCAAGACTTCTTATGTGGCCAACAGTGATCTTGAGCCCCTGATCCTGTTGTTTCCACCTCCCGAGTGTTAGGATTACAGGCATATAGCTGACTTAAAACCTTAAACAGCAACAACAGCAGCAGCAAATCCAGGATCTCATTATATTGCTCAAGCTAGCCTTGAACTTAGGATCTTTCTGCTTCAACCTACTGAGTGCCAGAATTGCAGGTGTGTACTACTGCTGCACCTGAATTTTAGTTGGCACATGGTCTTTGTATGTACTTATAGGATACCATATGATATCCAATGCACATGCGCAGCATGTAAAAATTAAACTGTAGTAAACAGAATTTATATCTCCTCAAGCATTTACCACTTCTCTGTGTTGGAAGCTTTTGAGCTCTTTCAGTCGTTTAAAAATATATAATAAAGCCTGTGTCTGTAGCTCAGGGAGAGAGTACTGGCCTACGATGTACACAGCCCTGGGTCCAGTCTCTAGCACGGCCAACAAAACCAAACCAAGCCACTGCAACATATATGGACATTTATATAATAAATTATTGCAGGTTATGATTACCATATTATGCTATAAAACTCTGAAATTAACATCAATTAACACCTATCTTCATGTCCTTTGGTACCTGTTATCCAATATTCTCTACCACATCCTTCCCTAACCTTCCCAAACTCCAGTGATCACTAGTCTATTTATATAAGGCAAACTATGTTAGCTTCTACATCTTTAAAGAAAACCTTAATCTGTCATGGAATTCTATTATTGTAGATTACAATATAAACTAATTACTTACAAATGTGAAATTAAAGATTGTTTACAAAGTACGAGCCTGGTTTTAATCTTATTTATTTATTTATATTTTTGAGACAATACTGTCCTGGAACTTGCTCTGTAGACCAGGCTGGCCTCAAACTCAGAGATTCACCTGCCTTTGCCTCCCGAGTGCTGGGATTAAAGGTGTGTGGCAAGTCTGGTTTTATAATTACTGGATTCAACTAACATAAAGTTACTTTGCTAGATTCCCATAAACAGTTCTAAATGTTTGCTTTCAGTGTCTGTATTATCTTGTCCCAGGCTAGTAAGCACATATTTTGTGGACTACATTCTGGAGAGCAGTGGCATATACCACTCTAGAGCGCCAATGTCTCACTGCATGTTAAACCAAATAGAATCTCTACCAGATAACTCAGTCTCATCTAGCTCTAACAGATAAGTCTCTCATACACAAGCAACTACCTGCATTTAATCTACCTTTCCCTCTCTGTTTACCCACAGTAAACATCTCACATATGTTTATATCCCAATTGAGACACATTCTTTTGTAAGATTTCCTAGGACAACCTCACCTAATTTTTAATACCTTTGGTATTGGTAAAGGTTCACATTATTTATATTGTTTCCTTCAGTAGAATATAAGTTACTTCAGTGCAAAGTCTGATTTTATCCTAAATATAAAAATGTCTAGAAATAGTGAAATGGATATCAGGCAACAGAAAGTATATGAGAACTTTCCTGGCTAAGGGTTATACATATGGGGAGAGAAAAGCACTGTGGTGGTACTTCTTATTGTGGGAAATTGCATTCACCTCTTTTCTCCTCTTCCCTGCTATCTCATTTTCTCACCAGGCCCATCTCAATTAACTCTGGATCCTAAAACAGCTCATCCCAATCTGGTATTATCCAAAAGCCGGACCAGTGTGTGTCACGGTGATGTTAAGCAGGTAATGCCTGATGATCCAGAGAGGTTTGATTCAAGTGTGGCTGTATTGGGCTCAAAAGGCTTCACCTCTGGAAAGTGGTACTGGGAAATAGAAGTAGGAAAGAAGACAAAATGGACACTTGGAGTCGTCAGAGAGTCCATCATTCGGAAGGGGAGCTGCCCTCTGACTCCAGAGCAAGGCTTCTGGCTTCTAAGACTAAGGAACCAAACCGATCTAAAGGCCCTAGATTTGCCCTCATGTAGTCTGAACCTAGGCGATCTGAGAAGGGTGGGCGTGTACCTGGATTATGAGGGAGGACAAGTGTCCTTCTATAATGCTACAACCATGACCCATCTTTACACCTTTAGTAGTATTTTCCTGGAGAAACTTTTCCCCTACTTGTGCCCCTGCCTTAATGACGGTGGGGAGAATAAGGAACCATTGCACATCGTATATCCACAGTAATTAAGTTATACTATTGTATAAATTCAGGGCTTTATTAAAGAATTGAAATAGTTTACCAATTTCACTGGATTCTCTTTCCAATTTACGGGGAACTCTGAAATAATGAAAGCAGGATTCACAAGCTGACTTACATTTCAGTTGCCTACACAGATTTTGCTGGAGCCATTCAAGATAACATTCTGCTTATCTGGGGTCTTCTAAGTCCCCATGGCTTGTTTCTGGAGCAAAGTGCAACTCGATTCTGTGCTGCTTGGGAACTCTTTTTGAATGGGCCGGAAAGATAGAATTACTGGCTGCCAGCATGATTTTAAGAGGATGGATTTTCACATTTGCACTCTTATTCCCATTATATTATCTTTTTTTTCCAGGGCTGGGATTTAATTATAAAATTCCATCTCGTCTCTTTTCCAAAACATGTTGCTTTAAACAAAAATTTGTTCCAGAGACTTAAAGTAGAAAATGGCCTCAATTAGCTTATATAGTCTTGTCTTCCTGCAATTCTCTCAGCATATTTTTGGTCTATTAAATCTTGGGCTCCTCCCACTTCAGTCCCTTCCTCCTGCTTCATTAGTAAGAGGTACCTATTAGCCCTATATTAAAATACACCCATCTTTCCATCTGTGTTTGACTCTGTCCCTTTTCACCAGTTCTGCCTGTATTCTAATAAACAGTATTTTTACCCCACTATCCTCAATGTTTATTCTTCAGCTCGTTCCTTCTTTCTAGGTCTAGAGTTCTCGATATCCACAGAACTCTTAGAGAAATGGCCCTACTTCCTCTTGTTGAAACTCCCTTCCTAAAACCGCTTTTATATACAATGTGTATACACTTATAATAGATGATTTTAGTAACTAGCATGACATGATTAAAATGCTACATTTAAATCTTACTTTTTTGAATAACGGGATATATTAAAATATCTTAGTTTTTCACTTAGGAGTATGTGTATGTATCCAAGAATGTGCCACATGGTGCAAGTGCCTGTGGAGTACCAAAGAGGATGCTGCATCCATCTCTTAGAGCTGGAGTTATAAGTGGTTGTGAGCTGCCTGGTGTGGCTGCTGGAAACAAATATGGATCCTCTGAAAGAGCAGCAAATACTCGGAACCACTGAGCCATTTGTCCAGTTCTTCCCTGTGTCTTCTGAGGACTTCAGTTCAATCAGAAGATCATGAGGACTCATTTTGAGCCTGGAACTTTGCTTGGTATTGTTCCATATCAACAAACATACTTTTCTTAATTACTAAAAAAATTAAAAATACATAATAATTAAGGCAGGTGATAGATATATACAGGTTTTCTGAGAATAATAATAAAAGATACAAATTAACAACTAAGCTTTAGAACCCAAACATAATGAAACACTCGTGGCTCCTTTGAGCTTCTTTCAGTCTTCACATATTTACTCCTCTAGAGGAGACAGGGCTGGAGAGATGGCTCAGCGGTTAAGAGCATTTCCTGCTCTGGCAGAGGACCCAGGTTCAATTCTCAGAACCCATGAGGCTTCTTACAACCATCCATAATTTCAATTTCAGGGGGTCTGATACTTTCTTCAGCCTTCTTCCGGTTCCTGAACACATGTTGTGTGCACGCGTGCGCACACCCCCCCCCATAAAGAATAAGTAAATAATAATGTTTTATATAAAAAACTTTTAAAAATAGAAACTATAGCTGCTTTTCCTATACATGCATATTTCATTTTTATTTTGAAAATTCATGCATTCCTAAAATACATATTTTCATTTGACCACTTCTTTTGAACTTGAAAATAAATGGTACGGTGTTTTTCTTCCTGGGCTTTTTGAAAATTCAAAATGACAATGTTTGATGATATATTCCTTTCCTTACCCATGGGCATAGTTTCCTATTTCATAGTTACAATTACCAAAGTCAACTGTAAATGGAAAATATCATGAGAAAGCCCAGACATAAGTGATTCATTCATTTAACATCATGGTTCTGAGTGTGCAACTCAGTGGCAGAGAGCTTGCTTATCATGTACAAGGCTCTGGGTTCAACCCCCAGCACTGCATAAATAAAAACATCTGCATTTCTGAGTGGTATGGTAATCTTAGACCTTCCTGCTTCTCCCACTTGGGATAAAGTAGCATATCTACAATGTCTATACTAATTGTATCAATGTGGTTAAGAGAAAACACATTAACTTGTGTTCAAAATATTCTTGTAATTGTTCCATTTTATTAATTGTCAATGTCTTTCCTCATTTATAAATTAAATTTTGTCATAGCTATATAGGTACAGTGGTGGAAAGAGCCAAGTAGCATTAGCTTCCAGCATCCACTTGGGATGCTGAAACGCATGCCCGTACATAAGGAGGAGGACTACTGCTTTTCGTCGTGTAAAAATGCAGCACTTTGGGATTACTAGAGGGGAAAGGCAGTTACTGCCATGCCGGAGGGCCTGAGTTCGATCCCTAGGACCCACATGGAAGGTGAACTAACTCCTTAAAGTTGTCCTCTGACCTCCACATGCAAACCATGTCATTCCTCAAATTAAGAAATAAATGTAATTTTAAAATTTAAAGGAGAGACGGCAATTTAAATACTCAGTATATAGTGATTTTTTATTTTTTTACTTTTCCTTTTTGTTATCGTTGCTATTAGCAATTAAGTTGCCATAACCATTCCATGTGTGCATGGGAATACAAGTTTCCCTAAGTGTGTATTTGATAAATGTTTGGTGACATTAGAGACATTACTTTAGTTTAGGCTGAATTGTTGATCAACATGATAGTACAGGATGTACATTCTCACTAGGAGTGGCAGTAGGAATTTCTATAACTCTGCCTTGGCCAATCCACTTTTCATTAATAAGTGGTCAATACACAATGGTATCTTGTGGTTTTAATTTGCATTTCCCTAACTACTGTGTGCTTAGACATCTTTTCGTGTGTTTGTTGGTCACTTGTGGGTCTTTTACAGGAAAGTCTATTCAGATACTTGTTAAATTTTCTGATTGGATCATTTCTCTCTTAATGGCTCATAAGGCTACTTATATATCCCAGGTACTAATCCTTTGCTGATTATTTGCACTGCAGATACCCTCCCACTTTGTGACTTGTGTATATTCACTCTAATTATGGTGACTTTGATGAGAAGTTTAATAGTCAAACTTATGTATTATTTTCTGTCATGCCTAACACTATGTCTCAATTAAAAAATCCTGTCTGGGGCCAAAACATTCTCTTGTGTTCTCTGTATCTTGAAATTGTTTGCCTTTAATATTTAAGTGCTCACTCATTCAAACAAATAAAAAATAACAAGTATGAGTTTGTATTGTCTAATTATAATACACAAAAATTTAAGCATATAAGAATTAATTGATGTCGGGCAGTGGTGGCGCATGCCTTTAATCCCAGCACTTGGGAGGCAGAGGCAGGCGGATCTCAGAGTTCGAGGCCAACTGGTCCTCAGAGTGAGTTCTAGGACAGTACAGCAGTTCGTGTGAGCATTCTTTTTTAAAGGTATAATCTTACTGGCCATATACTTCCATTATAAAGAAAATGCTAACAAGATGTGATCAAACAGACCAGTATTTTATTTTAATGCAGATAGGTCATAAATAACTATATTTAGAATTAGAAAATCATACATATTTGGAAATTTTATTTTATTTTATTTTTTGTTTTGTTTTGTTTTTTGTTTTTTTTCGAGACAGGGTTTCTCTGTGTATCCCTGGCTGTCCTGGAACTCACTCTGTAGACCAGGCTGGCCTCGAACTTAGAAGTGTGCCTGCCTCTGCCTCCCAAGTGCTGGGATTAAAGGCATGCATCACCACTGCCCAGCAGTATATATTGTTAAGGTTTGGTCTGCTGCTATATGTTGTAATGCTAAATACTAGCCCTAGTTACCCCCAGGAACGAGGATATTCTCACATATATCCAAGTGATGCTATGTAATCATGCCCCTCCCTGAAGTTATCCCTTGAATAAATATGCCTATAGCTGTGAAGAAGATAGGTAAATGTGGTTTCAGTTCCCAGGTGTGGGGGTCTAAGGAGAGACCACTACTAGGGGAGAAAAGAATGTGGAGAGAGGAGAAGATGCCATGGGGTAGGTGAGTCATGAAAACATGGCCACGAGGGCTGGCCAATTGGAATCAAGAGCTGCCCAGATGGCACATGGCAAGTTATAACTCAGGGTTATCGACAGGGAAGTAGACATAATAGCATAGTGAGTAGACATCTGCCCAGCTCTACTGCCTTTAAGGTTTATTATAAATATAAAGATTTCAGCTGGTTGGTGGTGGCACACGCCTTTAATCCCAGCACTAGGGAGGCAGAGACAGGCGGATTTGAGTTCGAGGCCAGCCTGGTCTACAGAGTGAGTTCCAGGATAGCCAGGACTATACAGAGAAACCCTGTCTCCAAAAACCAAAACAAACAAACAAACAAACAAACAAAAAGGTTTCCTGTCTTTTATCTGGGAGCTGAATGATCAAAGGTGGGGTAGAAACCCCCGATTGAGATTAAATACTTAATACAACAGTGTATGGCCATACATGCCTGCCATGTTCACATTTAGAGGTCGAAGCATAGGATCACAAATCTGAGGCTAACCTATAAATCATATGAAGACCTTCTCAAAAACAAAAACAAAAAAATTCAAATAACCCACTGTACAAAATGTTATACTGAAATCTGAGAATAGGTCAGACTGAGCAATGAGAAATAACCTCTCAAAAAAACTGTCACCTTCAGTTTAAGAGGGACTCCATAGCCTGGCCCTACAGGCATGTATTAGAAAAGCAAAGAACAAGAGCTCATTCTTCTCCTCCTTCCCTCCTTATTGACTCATGCCCCACTCCTTATTTACTCGTCTATTTTACAGTCCTGGAAAATGAGCCCAGGCCTTGCACTGCACTCTACCAATGAGTTACATACAGTCCCAATCTGCCCAGTGTTTTAGTTTAAGAACTTAAGAAAACAGGCTGGAGGTGGTAACTTAGTTGGTGGAGCAAGTACTTGCCTACCATACACAAAACTCTGGGGGAAGAGTTCTAACAGGCCCAAGCATGGCAAACATGGAGCCAGCAGATCTTGCCTTCCCTCTCCCTTGCAAAACTGTTGGATTCCCTTATTTAGGCACTTCCACATTCCTAAAACTAGTCACCAAGGTTTCCTTACTTGGCTACTTTTTTTTTTTTTTAAAGATTTATTTATTTTATGTGTATGAGTACACTGTAGCTGTACAGATGGCTGTGAGCCATCTTGTGGCTGCTGGGAATTGAGCCCTGCTGGCTCCGCCCCTGCTTGCTCTGGCTGGTGTAATTGACTATAGCTATCAGACGCACCAGAGGAGGGCATCCGATCTCATTATGGGTGGTTGTGAGCCACCATGTGGTTCCTGGGATCCGAACTCAGGACCTTTGGAAGTGTAGTCAGTGCTCTTACCCTCTGAGCCATTTCGCCAGCCCCACTTGGCTATTTTCTTAAGCATGATTTGTTCCTGAGGCTGACCACCAAGGTCCAGCTACCAAAATTCATACTCTGGCTACACTAACATGTCCAATCAGGACTTACCAATTCATCCTAGCACAGACTTCCCCGTTTTCTCCTTAAAAACTGCTTTACAAAGATACTCGCTGCTGTCTTTGCCCAATCCAGAGGTACTCACCACCACCACCACCACCACGACCACCA
>JADRCD010208486.1:0-29678 GCA_019843815.1 Montemys delectorum | reverse complement strand
ACCACCACGACCACCACCACCACCACCACCACCACCACCACCACCACCACCACCACCACTACACAGTCCACTTGTCCCTTCTGAGGTAATAAATCTTTGCTGAGAAATTGGGGTCTGGATGTGGGGTGGTGGACCATGAGAGCCTGGTAAAGTTGAGATGGGTTGGAAGACCTGCTCCCATCCTAGGCCCCTGTCACGTTGCCACAGCTCCCCACAGAGAGAGATGTGGCCATCAGTCACCAGTCACGTAGGGGCAGCGTCCCCTATCCCATCCATTTGTAAATGAGGCATCCCTAAGATCTCAGACCAAGCCAATAGGAAGCACCTACTGTCAGAACCCAACTTGGCCCAAAACTGTATATAAGATCCTATCCAGAAGGAATAAAGGTGTAGGGGTGTGTGTGTATGTGTGCTTATGTCTTTTTTAAAATTTTCTAATTTTTATTCATTATTTTTATTTTTATTTTAACTTGTTTTGGCAGGGAGGTCACAAAGTAGGGACAGACATGGAAGGACTGGGAAGTGTGATGAGGGTGTATGATGTGAAATTCTCAGAGAGTCAATCAAAATGTTATGTTAAAAAATCCTAACAAAATGCTTATAAACTGAATCTAGGAACACATTGAGAAGATTACACATTATGACTAAGTAGGCTTCATTCCCAAAAGGCAAAGGTGTTTCAACATACATAAATCAGTAAATGGAATACAGCATATAAACAAACTCAAGGACAGAAAAAAATGAATCATTTCAGTAAATGCTGAAAACCCATTTGACAAAGTTCAGCACAAAAGAGCTTTTGTGATTAAAAAAAAAAGTCTCCAGAGACTGTAGAAATACATGGAAATATTCAAAATAATAATGGCTATATAGAATTAATCTAGCTGGGCAGTGGTGGCACACGCCTTTAATCCCAGCACTTGGGAGGCAGAGGCAGGCGGATTTCTGAGTTTGAGGTCAGCCTGGTCTACAGAGTGAGTTCCAGGACAGCCAGGGCTACACAGAGAAACCCTGTCTCGAAAAACCAAAACCAACCAACCAACCAAACAAACAAAAACCAAATAAATCTATAGCTAAGTGTATTTATGTCTTAGTTAGGGCAGTTTTACTGCTGTGAACAGACACCATGACCAATGTAAGTATTACGAGGACAACATTTAATTGGGGCTGGCTTACAAGGTTCAGAAGTTCAGTCCATTATCATCAAGGCAGAAGCATGGCAGCATCCACGAGGCCTGGTGCAGGCAAAGTTGAGAGTTCTGTATCTTCATCTGAAGGCTGTTAGCAGAAGACTGGCTTCCAGGCATCTAGGATGAGGGCCTAAGAGCTTACACCCACAGTGGCACACCTACTCCAACAGGGCCACACCTTCTAATAGTGCCACCCCCTGGGCCGAGCATATACAAACCACTCCATCACCTGAGTGCATCTGTAATACAAGAGCTGTTACAGCTCCTGAGAAGAGAATGCTTTCCTGAAAATTCGTGGTTAATTTTGCCGCTAGAATCTCCCCTGCACCTCGCTCAATAAGCAGCCCTCCCCCAGCTCAGCTCAGGGCAGGGTCTGGGAGCAATAGTGGTGGCGGCAGCAGTGGGGCCAGCTGCACTTCCACCTCCCTGCTCCTTCCCCTCTGCCTGAACGCCCTTGCCAGGCCGGGCCAGAGACCCCCACGAATAGCGTCGGGTGCACAGACTGGCATCTGAGTGCGTTCTCTGCTGACTCCAAGACCCTTTCACTAAGTTCTATCCTCAACAGTACGTAAACTGGACATAGTGACATAGGCCTGTGATCACATAAGTCTGATTGGCAGGAGAACCACATAGTCAAAGCCATATTCAGTTGAAGTTTAAGGCCAGACTGACAAGAGACCGCCTCAAAATAATAAAAAGATATGATATAGGAGAGTGGTAAAATGGTTCAACTGGTAGAAAGCTCTTTCCACCAATCCTGACCACCTGAGTTCAATCCCTGGAACACACATTCTCACTCCTCTCTCCTCTCTCTCCTCTCTCTCTCTTTCATGCACCCTCACCCCTCAAATAAGTACAAGCAAAATGATACTATCACTACATTTAAAAATACTTCTTAGGACCGGGCAGTGGTAGTGCACGCCTTTGATCCCAGCACTTGGGAGGCAGGGACAGGTGGATTTCTGAGTTCGAGGCCAGCCTGGTCTATAGAGTGAGTTCCAGGACAGCCAGGGATACACAGAGAAACCCTGTCTCGAAAACAAACAAACAAACAAACAAACAAACAAAAAACCCCCCCAAAACCCAAAACTCAAAAACAACAACAACAAAAAATTCTTAGGACTGGAAAGATGGCGCAGGGTTTAAGAGCACTGACTACTCTGTCAGTGGACCCGGTTCGATTTCTAGCACCCACATGATGGCTCACGATGGCCCTAACTCTAGTTCCTTGCCCTCTTCTTCAGTAGGCCAGCCTGAAATTCCGGCAGCTGAATCAGCATGCTACCAAATACGGAGGTCCAAGACATCCTATATTGTATGAAACTGTCTTTCGTTTGTTTGTTTGCTTGTTTTTGTTTGTTTTGAGACAAGGTTTCTCTGTGTAGCCCTGGCTGTCCTGGCTGTTCCTGGAACTTGTAGACCAGTCTGGCCTCGAACTCAGAAATCCACCTACCTCTGCCTCCCAAGTGCTGGGATTAAAGGCGTGCACCACCACCGCCCGGCGAAACTGTCTTTAAAATTTCTATATATATTACTACTCAGGGTTTAAAACTCACCAGGTCCGGCGACCTTTGTCCTCCACAGCTAAATTCTTTCAGCTGTCTCTTTGCCTGCTTCCTGAGGCCTTTCCCGCCCTTTCCCCTTGAGAACCAATCAGCAAGCTTAGCTTTGGACCAATCAGCGGTCTCATCTCTAAGCCCCGCCCAGGATCCCCAGGACTCAGGTGGCGCCATGTTCCAGGGGCAGCGTGGTTGGTTCTGCGGCAGTGTCAGTCAGGACCTGAGGCAATTCTGGGGTAGGAAGATGGGACATGGGAGCCAGAGCATCCTCCTGTGGAAGCCCCCAGCCAGGGGGTGCCTGCCTTACTCGGTACTCACGTGAGCCCTTGCCTCCACAGTGGACGAAGGCGGGATGGTCAGCGACGCGCAGGCCGCCGACTTCCTGTTCAGCTGTGACGCCTCGCACCCTGACACGCTGAGGTACCACAGGGCCACCCTAGAGCCTTTTCTGTCATTGTGTGTCCAAGAATGGAGCTAGCAGTCCAGTTATCAGCGCTGGGGAGCTGCAAGTTTGCAGCCCTATATGGGGGATAGCATTCTCTTTCCTTCCTTCCGCCCTGGTCTTCTGCCTGTCCCTTGGGTCTCTAACGGAATCCTGGTTTTGCGTGTCTAGCTGTCACGTGGAAACTTGTAGGCTCCGCCTACTCCGTCTGTAGGTCCTGCACTTTGCAAGCGCCCCAGGACTGTCACAGGAACCATTTGTGCTCTGCCATCTCCCTTCATAATTGCTGCCAATTGTTTTTTGAGCAGAGATCTGCTCCTGGCCTGCTACCCCAGCCCCTTCAGATTTAGACGTAGCTAACACCTCTTTAAATTTCCATGTCTTTCATAGTCTGTTTAGTCAACCGTAAGTGTTATTATTGTTCCTTCATATATTTTTTTTTCTAATATCTTTCGTCTATTTTTTCCACAGGTCTAGAACAAGTGTTTTCTGCATGTGAAGGCTTCTCTGGCTGTGTGCCCACTCTTTACCTCACAATTAATCTTTTTTAATGGCAAAGACTATGAGTAAAACTCATTTGGGCTACTGGCTTTCAGTACACTGTTGATGGCCAGCTAGCTACTGTTTTAAGATTCTTCTCTTCCTCTTCTTCCTTCTCCTTCTTAAGGCAGGGTCTCTCATTTACTTACTTATTGTGCGTTGGTCTTTGGCCTACATGTCTGCATGTCTGTCTGCCTGCCTGCCTGCCTGTCTGTATGTATGTATGTATGAGGGTGTTGGGTTCCCTGTAACTGGAGTTATAGACAGTTGTGAACTATCATGTGGGTGTTCAGAATTGAACACAGATTTCCCAGAAGAGCAGCCAGTACTCTTAACCACTGAGCCATCTCTCCAGTCTCTGTTTTAAGTCTTTTATAAATTCATAAAATCATTTACCAACTGTAAAGCTAAGATTTGCCTACACTTAGATCTCCAAACTGGGTAATGTCATATACTTGAAATTGATTCATTCTTGCCAGGAAAAAAGAATACATCATAAATGTATGCTTTAATGCTCGAAGTCTCCTACTTCCAGACTTTGATTTACTTTTGAAAGCTTGAATACATTCTTGTTTATTTCATAACCATAGATTTCCTTCCTTCTAGAATATACCAGAGCCTCCAGTACATAGAAGACAATGCTACAGTTTTTCATGCCTACTATCTTGCTGCAGTAGCTAATACTGAAATGAAAAATTCAGTGGCCTTAGGCCATTTTGTTCTTCCTCCTGCATGTCTGCAAAAAGGTTAGCAAAGATCATAAACCCATCAGTTTGCCAAACCCAGATATCCCTATTAAGATAACCAAATTTAATTTGACCAATCTCTGTTCTCAAATGGAAATTTTGTGATTTGATTTTTAGCTTTTGGGGGTGTTTTTTGTCTATTTATTTATTTGTTTTTATTTTTGACAGTGTCTCACTCCATATCCCAAACTTCTGAGTCCTGGGATTGTAGGTGTGAGCCACTATACCCACAGAAATATTTGAATCATTTAATATATGTGAAACAAATCTGGACTTGGAATCAGATACCTCAAGTGAATATTCTGGCTTTCTTCATTCACACATTCATTTCTTCATTCACACACGCTTTCTTTGTTTGTCAGGTTACAACCCCAGTGTGGAAATTCACTGGTAAATAAGACAGAGTCAAATATTATCCACATAGTAAAATGCTCACCAGCTAGGATCCAACACTTAATATTTTTTATTTGTTTGTTTGTTTTGAGGCATAGTCTTTTTTGTTTTTTCAAGACAGGGTTTCTCTGTGTAGTCCTGGCTGTCCTGGAACTCACTCTGTAGACCAGGCTGGCCTCTGCCTCCCAAGTGCTGGGATTAAAGGTGTGTGCCACCACTGCCCAGCTAGCATTTTTGATTGATTGTTTTTTAAAGATTTATTTATTTTATGTATATGAGTTCACCATTGCTCTCTTCAGACACACTAGAAGAAGGCATCAGATCTCATTACCGATGGTTGTGAGCCACCATGTGATTGCTGGGAATTGAACTCAGGACCTCTGGAAGAGCAGTCGATGCTCTTAACCACTGTGCTATCTCTCCAGCCCATTACTCAATTTTTTTAAAAAACTTATTTTATTTTGTATATGTATGTGTGTGTGTGTTTCCTGCATGTATGGCTGTGCACCACAGTGGTACCTGGTACCTGTGCCATCTTGAAGAGGACATCAGTCAGATCCTTAGGAGCTGGAGTTACAGATAGTTGTGAGCCACCAAGTGGGTGATGGGAATTGAACCAAGGGCATGTGCTGTTCTTAACCTCTGATCCTTTTATACACTCAGTTCTTTTTTGTTTTTTGTTTTTTGGGTTTTTTTGTTGTTGTTGTTTTGTTTTTGTTTTTTTGAGAGAGGGTTTCTCTGTGTAGCCCTGGCTGTCCTGGAACTCACTCTGTAGACCAGGCTGGCCTTGACCTCAGAAATCTGTCTACCTCTGCCTCCCAAGTGCTGAGATTAAAGGCATGCGCTATCACTGCCAGGCATTACACTCAGTTCTTAATGAGGATTTTGTTTACCCAATAATTCTATGTCCATTTCTAGAAAGACAAACCAAAACTGTCCATTGATTTCCAATGAGGAAAATATAAAAAACAAAACAGAACAAACCCAAAACTTAAAACTATTTTCATAGAATAGCCTTTAGAAACCTCAAAGATTGGTTTCTTGTAACTAGTGTTCCAGCAGAACCTAGTTATAACACTTAGTTGTCTTTTTAAGTGGTTATGCAAACAAACTAATGACTTATGGTAAAGTGGATTTGTTAAAAATAACCATAAATCTCTCTCTTTTTCATTCTTGAGAGGGAGTCTTGTTATGTCACTCTGGCTGACCTGGTACTAATTTTGTAGCTCAGGGTAGTCTCAAATTCATAGCCACTCTCTTGCCTCAGCCTCTCGGGTGTCACGATTATAGATATGTACCATCATGCCCATAAGCTTTTTTTTTCTTTTGATACAAGTTTTTGTTAGATAGCCTGGCTGGCCTTAAATTCCCTTCAAAAACTTACCTTCAAGGAGCTTGTATTATAGAATGACTGATTTATTAACCTTATTTTTAAATTATCTTCCTATTTAATATTTGAGTGTTACACAGATATCACACAGCAAGAAAAAAATCTACAGTAATGATTCACATAGTGTACTGAAATCATTTGGAGAGTGTATTGAAAAATTTAATTCTTAGACTTTTCAGTGCTGATTCAGTAGGAATTTGGGTTTTAAACAAGTATCTTAAGAGGTTATTTATTCAAGTAGAATAAACATGACCTACAAGTTTCAGACTTTATACAAAATACAAAAATTACTTTTTTAAAAAGTATTGGACTTGTTCTTCTCACTACAGAAATACGAAGAAAAATTGGTAGTTTTATTTGGGAACAAGATGAAAAATTTCAGATAGAAAAGGTAAGAGGAAATTAAAATACTTGACTAGATACAAAATTTCAAATTTTTGAAGGCAGTATAATCTGTGACATATGCATCAATGATCTAGATTAAGGAATCTAAAAGAAATGCTTTTATTGAATATTACCTGGTTTGACATTGTTTTTACATAATACATTGAAATATTCTGTAGAAATACAACCATTCATTTAGAAACTTGAGTGCTCAGGTGTTGGTGATATAGCTCTGTTGATAGAATGTTTGTTTCACTTGCAAGAAGCCCCAGATTCCATCTCTGGCATAGTATGAAAAATCAGACAAGGTAGCATATGCTTGTAATCCTAGCATTTGGGAGGTAGGGGCAGGAGGATTAGACATTCAAGAAAGCCTGTCACTGATACTGGAATGACCATTCAGTATGCTTAGTATGTTGTGATATAATAAGTACACAATATTATCTATATTACATTCTTATTTAAATGCTTAACCAAGATCCAATTATGACTTAATCACATGAATCCAGGAAGTGACTTACAACAAAGGCAAGGGGATGGTTCTAAATGGAGACATAACAACCAAATATGACATATAATCCTTGATCAGGTCAGGCATGGTGACACATGCACTCTCCAGCACTTAGGAGGCAAAAGCAAACAGTTCTCTGTGAATTCAAAGACAGCCTTGAATACATATGAAGTATTTTGCCAGGCATGGTAGCACAGGCCTTTAATTCCAGCACCTGGGAGGCAGAGACAAGCAGATCTCTGAGAGTTCATACATACAGATCTACATAGCTGGGAAAATTGATATTAGATAATAATGATTTGTTACATTTTCTTAAGTATACTAATAGTATAAAGATAAAAGAATATATTTTTGAGAAAATTCATACTAGACCTTAAGGAGTAGAAGTGTTATTTTTTAAATGGTCTCACAAAACTGAAAAGAACACACTCAAGGTAGCAAATTTGAGTGTAAAGTATATAGTATTTTTGTACTATTTTATTTTAAAACTTCTCAGTATGTTAATTTTTTCAGACTGAAACAATAGATAGAAATCTATATTTCCACAGCCAGGCAATTAATTTATATATTTCATCTTACTTTCATTAATTAAAAATGTATTTGTATATGCATGTGTATGCACAGGTCACAGTACACATGTGGAAGTCAGAGGACAACTTGGGGAAATTGGTCCTCTTCCCTCACCCTGTGGGGTCCTGAACTCAAACTCAGGTTATCAGGATTGCCAGCAAGCACTCTTAATTGCTGAGCTATCTTACTGGCCATTAGTTTGTTTTTATTTCCCAGAGTGTCATCATTTGAAAAGAATAGTCTCTTTAGGATCTTTGACATGAAGGTGATAAGTTATGAAAATATCTATTCTCTTATTTGTCAGTGTTTCTATATAAGTGATGATGGATTTTTTTATTATTTGTCAAATTATTCAGTATACCAGTACTGTTGTACTTGAAGGAGCCTAAAGACCATTTAATTTTGTAAATAAAAATGCTGACACAAACAGAAGATTAAAAAAAAAGTACTTAGTTCACGTAACTAGATATTAGTACCATGGAACCAAATTTTCTTAGCCTCAATCTAATCTAATGTCTTTTCTATTAAAAAGTTAGTATGAAACCAGAGGGATAGCTTAGAGGTAAAGACTTCTTCCTGCTCTTTGAGAGGTCCAGAGTTCAGTTTACTACTGAACTCCCAGAACCTCTGTCAGGTGCCTAACAACTCCTGCACCTCTAGCCCACGGGGCTCAAATGAGCATTTCTGGCCTCAGTGGCATTTCTTTCACACATGTGACATACATACACTTACACAGACACACAGGTAGACAGATAAATGAATTAATATATTAATATAATGTAATTAATATATATAGCATTCTCCTCTTTTATGTTTTGTTTGTTTGTTTGTTTGTTTGTTTGAGACAGGGTTTCCCTGTGTAGCCCTGATAATCCTGGAACTCACTTTGTAGACCAGTCTTTTTTTTTTTTCCAAGACAGGGTTTCTCTGTGTAGCCCTGGCTGTCCTGGAACTCACTCTGTAGACCAGGCTGGCCTCAAACTCACAAAGATCTGCCTGACTCTGCCTCCTGAGGGCTGGGATTAAAGGCATATACCAGTACTGCCCAGCATAACGTTCTTTTATTGATTATTGGCTAGGCATTACCATTTGAAAAAAGGATCTCCGTTCCTTCAAAATATATATAAATATTGCATATTAAGTATTATAATGCTGTAATCACATATGTAAGCAAAAGTTATCCTATCAAATGAAAGCAACAGGTAAGTCTGGAAAGTAATTTGGAGCATTATTATTGCTTAGGGAAGATTTGTGATCTAAATACCAAATTTCTAATGACATTGTGTTAAATATATTAGGAACAAGCATGTTAGTAATTTGTGTTTTGGAAAAGCTTAATATACTTTTAGTTCTGTTACTCCTTCAGAGGCAAACATATCTCTGTCACCATTGCTTCATAGTTTGTGATTTGTAGCTTACAGGAAGTAGGAGAATCCTGATGTCAAGGGTTTTAAGAAAGTCTTAAGTTTGTAATGCTTGGTTTTCTTTTCTTTCTTCCTTTCTACATTCTTCTACCTCTTCCCTCAAAGTTCAGTTGCCTGCTACAACTATAACCGGCATTTAAAATTCTGGTCTTCCTCTATGTTCTTCTAAAAGGATAGTTATATGAGTATATATATATACATAAAAAATTTCGCCCGGCAGTGGTGGTGCACGCCTTTAATCCCAGCACTTGGGAGGCAGAGGCAGGCGGATTTCTGAGTTCGAGGCCAGCCTGGTCTACAGAGTGAGTTCCAGGACAGCCAGGGCTACACAGAGAAACTTTGTCTCTAAAAACCAAAAAAAAAAAAAAAAAAAAAAATTTCATAAACTTGCCTACCATGTTACAGTGACTAGAAATAAAACAATAAATTTAAATAATTTTGATATATATTTTAACTTAATTTAAAATTACTCACTAGATAATTAGTTACTAATTTTTTTTTGCTTCTTAAATTGCTTTAATACTTTTTTCTCTTTTTTTTCTTTTTAGTTGCTAAATTTTTAAACTGTGATTTCTTTTGCAATTTACAGAATGACAGAATGACATCAAGTGAAAAGGAAAACATTGGACCAACAACAGAACACAAACAAGAACTGTCCAAAAGGTATTGGTTACTATGTGTCATTGCTGTTCAGAGTGAATGAAGGAACTTGAGCTTGATTGTGTATCTATCTCACTATCACAGTTTCTCTGTGACAGTGTCATTATCACTATTCTCATGTATAGACAAAGAGATCTGAGATTAAAAAGTTAATTTGTTCAAAGTCATACAAACTTTTACAAAAAAGAAAAGAAATGAGTCTTGACTGATGGCTCACTGGTTAGGAGAACTTGTTGCTCTTACAGAGGCCCTGGGTTTGGTTCCAGCACCCACATGATGGCTCAGCTGTCAGTTATACCAGTTTCAGGGGATCTAGCACCCTCTTCTGACCTCCAAGAGTTCCAGGCACACATGTGGTGTGCATGCACACATATATACATACATACAGGCAAAGTACTCATACACATAAAATAAAAATAAATAATAATAAAAAAGAAAATGATGATGAAATATTGATGAGTCACATAATGTCGATCAGCTTCTGGCCTCCATGTGCATGCTCACATATGTGTGCACACACAGTAACACGCAAACACATAGCATACGTGACAACATGCTGGGCATGGTACATTTCAGCTGCAGTCGTGGCATTAGAGGATTAAAATGAGCACCAGGCTAGCCTGGGTTGCTTAGGCTGCATGGGAAGGCACTGTTAAAGAAAAAAAAAAAACAACAAAGTTTAATTATGTGAATATACCCTAGATTCTGCTTTTTATTTTTCAATTTTCTTTTTTTAATTAAGAATTTCATAGTGTATATTATGCATTTTTAAAATCAAATCCACCTGACTTCCCTTCCCTCTGACTCCTTAATCCCCTCCCAGTTTCATGTATTCTCTCTGTAAAGTCTTGGCTGTCCTGGAACTTACTATGTAGACTAGGATGGTTCAAACTGACAAGAGATTCTCCTCCTGCCTCTGCCTCCTCACACTGGGATTACAGGTGTGCACCACTGCATCTGGTGCTTCTCTCTCCTTTTAAAATCCTGCTGTCTGCTTAGTGTGCGTGGGTATAGGACCATCTACTAGAGCACTGGGAGCCTTTCAGGGGCTGCCTCCCTGACCAAATCCTCCCTCTTATGGCAACCATCTATGGCAACAGCTTCTCAGCTAGGGCCACAGCTTCATCTTGGATGCTCATCTTGGATTTTGGCTGGCTTGGTTTTGTAAAAGTCCTATGCATGTGGTGATAGCCACTGTGAGTTCATGTGTTCCAGCAGCCCTATCCTGCTATGCTGCAGACCTCCACTGTAGAGCCTTGTCTTTATGGAACCACCAGATGGCGCAATATGAACATAAGTAGACTACATCCTGAACCATCTGTGTGAAGCACTACTTACTGAGAGTATACCAGGTTGGCCTTGAGCTCAAAGAGGCCCACCTGCCTCTGCCTCCCAAGTGCTGGGATTAAAGGCATGCACCACTGTGCCTGCTGGTTCACAATATTTCATTTGATTCTCACAGCTTATATATGCAATGAGCCCCATTCATTTTACAAATGAGAATATAAATCTAGAGAGCTAAATAATTCATTCAGTTTTAGTCAGAAAGAACAGCTGAATTTCAAACCATATCTAGATCTGAAGTCCAAACTCTCAACCACCGTGCTATTTTCCTCTTCCCAGATGGTCCTCAAATTTTAAAGTCACATACACTTTAAATTTTTAATGTTGTTTTAAATTGTTTTAAGATAAATGTAGCAGGCTGAAGATGTAGCTCAGCTGTTAGAGTGATCATCGAGTGTGTGGGCTTTGGGTCTGATCCCTAGCACTGCATAACCCAGACCTACAATGCATGCCTGCAATCATAGCACCCTGGAGGTGAAGGCAGGATTAAAAGTCAAGGTTATCCTTAGCTATGGAGCTAGTTTGAGGCCAACCTGGGCTTTATGAGACCCTATTTCAAAAATGCCAAAATTAAAAAAAATGTAAATCCATTTAATTCATGAAAATAAGACATATAAAAAAGAATAAAGGAAATTTAAATTAAAAATAATTCTACTCATTAGCCTATGTCTCTCCTGTCATACAAGAAGACACACAATTTGTAGAGCTGAGGTCATCTGGAAGTCTCTTGCTTTGCATTTAATAGTCTATCAATAATTTCCAATAAGATTGAAAACATTATTTAATGTTATACCTCAATGTTAGGACTGGCTATTAGAAACCAAAACTATAAATTCAGAAAAGGAGTAAACTGGAAATCACTCTGCAGCAGTGCGCTTTCTTAGGAGGGAGAGCCTTCCCACCATCATGGGGCGTGGTCAGCTTGAGTGGGAAAGCAGTAGGAGGGCAGAGTATCACACCAGAGGCTGCGTGAGGCCGCGTGAGGTAGGAGAGCAGTGGAGGGAGGCAGTTAGAGCATGGTATCAGAGAAAACATAATAGGACCTTACAGGACAGGATGCTTTCCTTTAAACCTGGGAGGAGCTTCACACAAGTAAGAGCTGGTTGTCAGCGGGTGGTGGTGGCACACGCCTTTAATCCCAGCACCTGGGAGGCAGAGGCAGGGGGATTTCTGAGTTATAGAGTTCCAGGACAGTCAGGGCTATACAGAGAAACCCTGTCTTGAAAAAAAAAAAAAAAGAAATCCTTTGCATGAAGCTGTTGGGGAGCCATAGCTTGGAGCCAGTTTCAGGGTAGGCATCAGAGCTGTTTGTTCCATGCTCCATCTTCTTTGTTACAATAAAGAGGAGCAGTCTGGCTTGTGTCTCAGTGCAGAGTTTGTCAATTTTTTACCTCAGAGGACAGATGATAGGGGGAGGTATGGTCTGATTTCTTCTTCGTCTTCTTCTTCTTTTTTTTTTTTTGGTTTTTCGAGACAGGGTTTCTCTGTGTAGCCCTGGCTGTCCTGGAACTCACTCTGTAGACTAGGCTGGCCTCGAACTCAGAAATCCGCCTGCCTCTGCCTTCCAAGTGCTAGGATTAAAGGCGTGCGTCACCACCACCGGCTTGGTCTGATTTCTTCTAAGCTGCTGTCTTGTCTTAAATATGCAGGCAGGCCCATTATCCAAGGCAAACTTTATTTCTTTAAGTCAGAAGTTACTTCAAAATCTCATTGTACTTTGTGGTTTCCCCACCTTGTTTTTTTATTTTTTATGCTGACGTCTGGAGTACTGTGCTAGTTAATAGTCTCAATAATCTGAGTGCTGAAGAGCGTAAGTCCTGTGACCATTTATAGAGTCCACTGTGCTTTTCTTTGGCATATGTACGATGGTATATGTGTATACATATGTGTGTTGGTTATGTATGTATATAATAAATTATTTTACATTTTTTACAATACCTGGATTAAACTCAGACTCATAGATGCTAGGCAAAAGCCTTACTACTGAGACATATTCCTAGCCCTATTATAAATTTTTATTGTGCTTTGGGGATTATTGAGATGACCCAGGCCTCTGTATATTCAATAATTGTTTAATTTGTGACGTAACTAAGAAAACCAGAAATAGCTACATGTGACCTAGACTTTCTTAGTTACACACACACACACACACACACACACACACACAAAAGCTCACAATTAACATTTTTTTATAAACTAAAAATAAGACCTGGGTTAGTGAATGGGGGAGGGGAGAATAGGGTTTTTTTTTTTGAGAGGAAACTGGGAAAGAGTATATCATTTGAAATGCAAATAAAGAAAATATCTAATAAAAAATAAATTAAAAAAATAATAAGACCTGATTAAAGAAGTATTAAATTATTATATACATTGTCTGGCATTAGTTCTTATTTGTCATATAAATTTAAAAGTCAAATATCAATGTGGCTTTCTGAATGCTTTATTTTTATAGTGCAGAGAATCAGTTCATAAGGACTCCAGTTATAGAAAAGCAGGTGTGCTTCCCTCTTCAGAATTATCCAGTGAACAACATGGTGACAGGTAAACTGAAGTAACAACTAGAGTAACCTCAGCGAGGGAAGAAGCAAGGGGACTGGGTAGAACAGAGCTTTACTGAGCAAAACCTCTTCTTGTACCATGGTGATAGAAGAGGTGCCATTCATCTGCTCAGACAGTGCCCTGCAGAATGGACCAAACATGGGCTTCATGGTTTCTGTGTCCACATAGGGGTCTCTAGGTAGGAGGGAAGCTTGCTCTTGCTTGCATGAGACAGTTGCCATTTATTTCTGACATTCAGACATCAGTTCTTTTGGTTTTGTGTTTGCAATACTGGAGGTTCAACCTAGGTCCCTGTACATGCCTAGAATCAGGCTCTCCATGGAGCCAGAGACAGCTGGGTTCTTTCTGTGACTGCTCACCAACCACATGACATGAAGCCTTTGCTTTCCTCTGAGACCCTGAGGAAGGGACCTCAATACCTTAGAGGTTTGAACTCTGCTCAAAGCCCTCACCATGCTGCTGCGTGTCCTTCTGTTTATGGTGTTAATAGTTCTTCTAACAAAAGGTTTCAGCTTGGGGTGGTGCAAGAGATATGCTAGATGGATTACAGGAGACTATGGTTTTATTAGAAAAGTTATTGTCATAGAGAGTGAGAAAGAGAGACAGACAGACAACAGCATGTGAGGGCTTTCGAGCAGTTCAGGGCCCCGGTACCAGAGACAGACAGCATGGCAAAAGTGGCTCTCTTTTTATATTTGTTGGGGATGGGAAAGGTTCACAGACGCCTGCAGCTAGCTATTCTCTAATTTCCAGGCAAGAGACAGGGGACTGGGTAGTAAGCAGGATATATAACCATCCCCAGATATCTGCTCACCTTCCCAGGTGAGAGACCATAGCACCCTGGTAGCTAGGGATTGAGAGACAGCATTTCAGAAGGATGTGTGTGGGTCAGGACTGAAAATGGGAGGCTACTGCAAAGTCTTGTGGTCCAAGCATGAGCCAGATTTTAACATTTCATTGTCACATTTAATAACTCCCTTATTTCAAAGGAAAGTATACTATCCCTCTTAAAGCCCAAGCCAGACACTTTTCTTTCTTTCTTTTTTTTTTTTTTTTTTTTTTTTTTTTTTTTTTTTTGGATTTTCGAGACAGGGTTTCTCTGTATAGCCCTGGCTATCCTGGAACTCACTCTGTAGACCAGGCTGGCCTCAAACTCAGAAATCCGCCTGCCTCTGCCTCCCAAGTGCTAGGATTAAAGGCGTGCACCACCACTGCCCCTCGACACTTTTCATTAAGCTCAAATTATACCACTAGGTCTCTTCAGTTGGTCTATTGAGGGCAATGACCCTATCTGGCCTACTAGGGCTGCCAGAGTCTAGGCTCTGGACCTAACAACTTTAGTAACATTATTACTGTTTGTCTCTTCCTCCTTTAAAAGAGTTAAGTTCAGTGACTGTTAGGTTTCTAAAAATGGCATGAATTGAGGTCTTTGGTTATAGAAAACACAAGCTGGAGCTTTGTTAGAGCAGGACTTCTCAGTTTGGGCACTGCTGGCCAAGTTGTTCTCTGGGCAGAGATGGATGAGTGTCTGCCTTGAGCATAGTTGTAAGATGTTTCCCACTAGGTACCAACCAGACAGCTTCTTCCTCTAACTGTGACAACCAAAAATAAATATCCTCAGACTCTGTCAAGTGGCCCCCAAAATAGTGGTTTTTTTTTAAGTTGCTTTTTATCATCTCCTCAATTTGATATCAGTTACTATAGTCCACAATAAGATATTCTAATTGATAAGTTACCTATGTGATAAGTAGAGAAAAGAATCACTACCAACTTAAATACCTTACTGGCAAGAAAATTCCAATAATTAAATTGAGAATCCAAATATTTACTATTTCCATATCTATTGGTAAGTAGCAAATCTTTTCAGAAATTAGCAATGTAAAACAATGGCCATGTAGCTGATGTGGGTACTAGTTTCTGTAAATACAAGCATTTGGGGCCTGAGCAAGAGGAGTACTGTGAATTTGTAGCCTGGGTTACAAAGTGAGTTACTAGCCATCTTAACTCCAGTGTTGAGAACCTATCTCCAAAAAAAAAAAAACCAAAAAAACCAAAACCAAAACCAACAAAAACAAAACAAAAAAACAAAAAAAAAACCAAGACAAAACAAAGAACAAAACAAACCTAAGGACCTGGGCTTGCAGCTCAGGTGCTAATGTTTGCACAGAGCCTGGGTTTGATCCTTAGTAAGGATCCTTAGGTCCTTACTGATCTTGGCAAAACACTTATTTATTTACATGGACTTTTTTTTTTTTTTTTTTACAAAAAATGCATGTGGGTATTTTGTCTGCATTTTTGCCCGTGTGCTTGGTATCTCCAAAGACAAGAGGAGGCCATCGGAGTTATAGACAGTTGTGAGCCACCATGTGGGCACTGAGAACCAATCTTGGGTCCTTTGTGAGAGCAGCCAATATCTAGCTATTGAGCAATCTCTCCAGCTCCCCACGTGGGAGTTTTCATAAAGTATATTTAAAACATTGTAGCTTGTTTCTCTCCAAGTAAGAGGTCCAAAAGTAACAGGAAAATATCCCAGCACTTGGGAGGCAGAGGCAGGCAGATCTTTGAGTTTGAGACCAACTTGATCTACAGAGGAGTTCCAGGACAGCCAGGGCTACACAGAGAAACCGTGTCTCATCCAAGACAGAAGTTGGTCCTTCTCAAAAGTGGCATGCCAACACATAGGCCAACCCAAGTAAGAAGTGCTCAGGGACTGCATGAGTTTGTGAATCCAAAGAGGTGGGGAATCACTCAGTTAATAAGGCCTTCTTAGAGGCTGGTGTCAACACAAGAAACAGCTCTCACCTCACAGAGGATAAAAGGTTATTTATTGTAGGGGCATGTGAGTGACCATGATTTAGGAGTATGGATTCAGGTTTCCTCAAATTTCATGCTCTAACATGGTAAATGTTTCATAAAGTTTTTGCTATGTATTCAAATTTTACCTATCACTATTGTGTATATGTACCTGCTGGCGTATGACATAGGTGTATGGACTCATGTACCACAGTGTACATGTGGAGACCAGAGGTCACCATCCTGAAGGGTTGGCTCTCTGTACTATGTGGACTCCAAGACTGAACTGGGGTAACCAGGCTTGGCAGCAGGTGACTTTACTTACTGAGCCATCTCACCTGCCTAGAAGCAGGCATTATCTAAAGTAAAGCTTGGTTTGTCTGTAGCCCCAAGAGTTGCTGTGGGACTGAATAGCTGATTTGTGCTGGGCTGACCATAATATTTTTATTTTAAATTTTTGACATGGTGTATCAGATTAACTAGTTACTCAGATCTCTCTCTCTCTCTCTCTCTCTCTCTCTCTCTCTCTCTCTCTCTCACACACACACACACACACACACACACACACGAGTGGAATGAGATAAGAGGTTATTAGTGGGACTCATACCCAAGACCTCATGTGTGCTCAGCAGGCATTCAGTCAATAAGCTATACCAGCTGACCATTTTTTTCCACCATTAAAAGAACACAATTTTCCCCCAAAAAGGAAAAGGAGGTTAAAATTTAGAGAAAACTTTGAGCAGTAAGAGAGTGATGGTAATTGATTCTGACTAAGGCCAAGTCCTAGCCAGCAACTGTGCTGAGACGTGATGAAACAGGCAGAGTGTGATATAATGCCAAAAACTGAACTGGGCCGCAGTGTTCTTGGTCTCTCTTTGTAACATTGTTCCTTCCAGGGTATGAGGCAGGATCTTCCAGAATGAGGAGTCTTATGATCTCCCATCAATTAGAAAAGGTTGGTTAGACAACTTATGATGACAATGTAAAAAAAAGTAAGTCTCCTCAAATGGGATAAAAGGTAGATTTTTAGAGACTATAAGTGACCATGGTCTAGAAACATATTCACTCAGCTCACACCAAATCCCTTGTCACAGTGTCATAACAGTTTGATGAAGTTTTATAGTAATAGAACAAAGACGATCCTATACAAGATACTTTTTAAATTCATTGGTGGGAACCAGTGGAGCAGGGAATGAGAGGGCTGTCACAGCCCTCAGGTGCTGCCTGTGATGTCTTTAGCTTGGGATAGGTAGAAGCTCAGGGCCTGCTAAGGTTTCCCTACTGGTCACAAAGATGTCACACAGAGGTGGGAGAGGAGTGTCCGTAGAGAGGCTGTGACATGTCAGCAGTAACATGCCAGCCTCTCTGCAGTCACAAGTCTGACCAGTTAATCAGCTTTGCAGAAGGTGCTGTTTCTTTTAGGGAAACTTCTGTTCACAATGACCAGCTCTGAGACAGAAGGGTGGGGGGATAGTAGAGTTCCTGTGAGCTGTGTGGAAAAGAGAAATTATAGTCTATACCTTGGGGAAGAGCTATAAGCCAAAACTGGGATGAAAGCTGAGAAGCATCATGGTAGCACACTTATCCTTGTAGGAATATATTTGCTAATTAATTTTGTATTTCTTTCCTAGATGTCTTTAGAAACCTCACATAGTATATGTGTGAGGGGGTCCCTGCAGGTTATCTACGCAGCGAAGCCAACCCCTGGGAGAGATGAGAATAAAAACTCAGTGCAGATTGACTTCATCAACCTGGATTAGACTCCAGGGAGTCTAATTCCAGGCAGATTATTATTCTGTATTATTATGTAGGCATATTTAAACACAGTAAATTTTGGAAAAGGATCTCCAGGCAACAATAGTTCCCATAATTCCAATTCCAATTCTGAATGCATAATAAAGCTTAAGATGTGATTACATAGCAGCTCTTTTTTTTTTTTTTTTTTTTTTTTGGTTTTTCGAGACAAACCAAAAAAACGGGGTTTCTCTGTATAGCCCTGGCTGTCCTGGAACTCACTCTGTAGACCAAGTTGGCCTCGATCCCAGAAATCTGCCTGCCTCTGCCTCCCAAGTGTTGGGATTAAAGGCGTGCGCCACCACCGCCCAGCACATAGCAGCTCTTTTACACAGTACATGTGACCATGAGGTTGGGTTCTACAGCTAAAAGGCCCAGACTCTACTATGGTCTCCGACAGATAGCATAGAGGTCAGCAGGCCATAAAGTACATGTGACATCTGTGTAAGGATGGGTAATGGTCTAGGGAGGGAAAAATCTGGAATGATCATTCTGAAGAATGTGGATGAGGTCTGTCCCTTCAGATAGCAAAAGGGTCACCAGGTCATTAGCAACCTCCACTCTCAGCTTCCTGGATGGAATGCAGGGATTTGATTTTCTCTCCTCCACTGAGGACGCGCACCTCTGTGTGTTAAAGTTCCTGGGTCTGTTAGTGCTTCTCCATGAGTACAAGACCCTAGTGCCCTCTACATATATGTGCAGTGGGCATTTAGAAACAATCACATAGTGTATATATGCACTACATGTTTTGAAACCTTCGGTACTGTCTATGCAATGAGCCTTTTCTCCACTTGTTACACATGCTTCTGCATCAGGCAGAGATCATAAGTACACATGGGATATCGTAGAAGTGCTTCAGAAGAGCTAATAAACTAGATGCCCATGACTGAAATGGATCAAAGATACTAATCTCTACAACTGGATTCATAATTTTAAACTATAAATAGATTGTTTATTACTAAAACAAGCTATATACATAAATTCTGTTGCTATTGATTGTACTTTTAAATTCGGGCATACTTGAGATCTTCTAAAAATTTTTATGCACACTATTTTAGTATTAGAATAAACCACTAATATTTATATTACATGTAAAATACAATCATTTAAATGGTAATTATTATGACATTATGCTTAAGGTATTTAAATCCTTCATTATGGGCTGAAGAGATAGCTCAGTGGTTAAGAGCACTTACTGCTCTCCCGGAGGTCCTGAGTTCAAATCCCAGCATCCACATGGTGGCTCACAACCATCTGTAATGAGACCAGATGCCCTCTTCTGGTGTGTCTGAAGACAGCTACAGTGTACTTACATATAATAAACAATAATAGGGAGGCAGAGGTAGGCAGATTTCTGAGTTCGAGGCCAGCCTGGTCTACAGAGTGAGTTCCAGGACAGCCAGAGCTATACAGAGAAACCCTGTCTCGGAAAAAAAAAAAAGCCGAAAATAAAAATTCCATTAAATCCTTCTTTAAGCTCTCTGCATTTAGGCAGGGATTCTTTTTTTGGCATTCATATCCATTTCAGATTATTAATGACATCAATATTACACACATAACTTTTATTGACTCACAGCAGTACTGACTTTTAATTTTTCACTAAAGAACATCATCTTAGTTTTATAGTGCTTGGAATTGTGCTCTGTGACAGCTGTGCTGTTAGGTAGTTGGAGAGGGTATTCAGTGGTTATACTCCACGCCAGTTACTGCCAGTCATTCTGTGTTAAGTACTTAGTGTTCTAGCCCCAGTATGGACACTATACTCTCAGTAATCTAAGTTGCTTACCTAGTACCTATGCCTTTCCAAAGTAGAAGAAAAAGTTCAGTGTGTTGGTTCACACATATAGTCTCAGAACTTAGGAGGCTGGAGCAGTGGATTGCTGAAAGCTCAAGGCCAGCCTGGGCTATAAGTGAGTTCCAGTCTAGCCTAGGTTAAAGTGTGAAACGTGTTTCAAAAAAAAAAAGTATGACAGTGAAGAGGAAAGATGAGTAGAAGAGAGGAGAAGAGACAAATATGACCAAAATACAGTGATATGTTTGCATAAAAAGGTTATGATAAAACTGATCATTTTGTAAACTAAGGCGGGGTTGGAGGAAGAAGAGAGTGTAAGGGCTAGAGATGTAGCCAGGCTGGTAGAGTGCCTGCCTAGCATGTACAGAGCCCTGGGCCTAGCCTCCAGTACTGGGACATGGTAGTCATGTTGGACTGCAGAGGCAGCAGCAGGAAGTTAAGGATAAGATTGTCCTCAGAGAATCCTCTCAATAGCATAATTTCTTCTTCTTCATTCTTTTCTTTTTTTTTGTTTTTTTTTGTTTGTTTTTGTTTTTTGTTTTTTTGTTTGTTTTTCGAGACAGGGTTTCTCTGTGTATCCCTGGCTGTCCTGGGACTCACTCTGTAGCCCAGGCTGGCCTCGAACTCAGAAATCCACCTGCCTCTGCCTCCCAAGTGCTGGGACTAAAGGCGTGTGCCACCACTGCCCGGCCTTCATTCTTTTCTTTAAAAAAAAAGTTCTATAAAATTTTTAAGTAATGAATCAAAGACTCTGAAAACCAAATAGCATAAAAGGATTTCAAATGTATCTATTTCTTCTTATTTGTATAGGTTACATATCAATTGATGGCTTGGAGAAATTCCTTGGAGAATTACATGACTTCATTCCTGGAAGCTCAGGATATTTGGCATATCATGTTCAAGATGAAATTAATATGTCTGCCATAAAAAACAAATTAAGAAGGAAACTAAGTTAAGCCGTACTTACATCTGGGCCCTTTTTCTTTTTTAATAAATTAGTATGATGTATATAATTTAAATGTGGAGAAAGAATTATTTTCTTTCTTAGTATGTGTCCTGAGAAAGCTCAGAATCATTTGACGACTGAAATTTGTGGCGTATTCACAAATTGTGAGTTATTGTCATCCAAACACACTTAAAAGAACTCTGTCAAGGGCTCTTTTGGATTTGACTTGAATATTGTATTTTTTTCTAGGTTCAGTATTGAAATGCTAGCTTTTATGATGCTGGCCATATTATTTTGATTTAAAATAAACTATACTTGAACTGTAAATGTTTGTTTCTGAAACAGAGTGAGTCAGGTGTCTCACCATCCCCATGGTAGAGCTTGAGGCTAGCACTGTGGCTTATGAGGAAATGAAGCCCTTGGGAAGGTGTCTTACCAGAGTGAGTAAATGAGGCCCAGCCCAAACTGGAATGTGACTTTCTAATTTTCCAAGCTGGTATTCATACCCTGTGTTTCTATATGGCTGTGCTGGAACCTCTGTCAGGATCTGTGTAGCTCATGTGTTATTCCAGCTGGCCTCTAGCTCCCAAGTAATGTTCCCACCTCAGTGCATTCCCAATAGGCTGAAACTGTAGCTGTGTGCTTCTGGACCTAGCTTTTGTGTCTTCCATAAATCTAGAGATGTGACAATCTCAAGAAGGCAGTTTTGCTGGGCGTGGTGGCTCTGACCTGTAATCCTAGGTACTTGGATGACTATAGAAAGCCCTAGCCACCCAGGACAACTTCCTAAGTCCCTGGCTCAGAATAAAAAGTTAGAAGAGGCCAATTACAAAGCCTCTACACACCTTGTAGAAGGTCCTGTGTTCAGTGCCATGAAACCCCTTCTTTACTTAGAGTTTGGTGGGCTAATTACTTTCTGGAGACATAAATGGAATTCTTTTGAAGATGTCTTCTTAGACCTACTTGTTCTTCTGGCAGGTATAGAGGTATCTAAAGAAAATGTGTCTTTTGTGTGTGTGTGTGTGTAATCTTTGGATGTATGTGAGCATTAGCTCTACCTTTTCCCTACAACTCAAACTTCATAACATAAAACTGTAACACAACTCTCAGCCTCAGCATTTGAGAATTACATTTTTTTGTCTGTTTGGTAGTTTTTCCTTATTTATTTTTCTGTCTGGTTTAAGTGCTTCTGAACTTACAAATGAAAAAAAACCTGTTAATTATCTCTTTCTGAAACATTAAATATTGTCTCTTCCTGAACACTTTATCTTAGTCACGTTCTATTGATTAGGTTTTACATAGAAACCAAGCCTATCTGTAGATTTAAAAATTAATTATTAAGAGTATTACGTAAGTTTACAGTGGGTTGTTTACATTGGGATTATTGTAAGAGTATTCAGTGTTTTTCCCAACATGTACATGCATTAACATAGTAAATAAAAACCTCCAACAAAACAGAAATGTTTCTCAAAGTGATTATAATTTCAGATAGACAGTGCAAACATAATACATATGTTTTTGGAATATTGCCAGGGGCAGTAAAATCAACTGATACCGTAAGTTTTTCAAGACTTGGAAATATGAAGAAATGTCAATGTCAAATGACAAATGTCTTAGTTTCTTATTTGTTGTGATAAAATATTCTGATAAGGACAACTTAAGGGGAAAGGGTTTATTCTGGCTCACAGGTCAAGGGAGGGTCGCATAAACTGATGACGATGACGTGACTGCTCCATGGTATGGTTAAGGTTTTTACTGTAGATATGAAGGATAGAACATCTGGAGGAGGCCAGAGAGAGAGAAAGTGATAGGCTGAATGTGTCCTGCAGACTGGGCCTGGCCAGAAGAGAAACAGGAGCAGAGCAGAGAAAGGGGAGAAAGTGAAATGAGGACAGATTGTTTAGGCAAAAGAGCAGAGCTGACTGTCATGGGGTTATAAGGAGAGGGAGAAGCTGGGGCAGGGAAGTCTAGGAGTTGAGAAGTTCAGGGGAGGAGGTGAGAAGGGCTTCAGTGCTAGAGTGGACTTTGAAATGTATAACAGGTCCTTGTGATACTGAGGGAGCCTGGAGCCCAGCATGCACTTTGATATCCTAATAACCACCACAGACAGCCATTTGTCCCTTCTGACAGCAATAAAGGAAATGACTCCTTTTGGTAAAGGAAACCTGCTTCACAAGTTCCTGAGGAATGCTGGCTTTTGTCTAACTGCCAGAATTGGGGGAAATGGAGTTCCCTTTGGATCTGGCATAGCAGAGGCACATGGCAGAGGAGTCAAGGCCTCATGAGCTTAAGGCAGCCGGCTGAATCTCATCCATGTTCAAGAAGCAGGGGTAGGGAGAGACAGGCAGGCTGCTGCTCTGTTCTCTGTTTCCATTGATAAAATCTGTAATCCCAGCCAGGGAGTGGCATCACCCGCAGAGGTCTCCCATCCAATGAACTTAATCAACAAAATCCCCTACATGCATGCTCAGAGGGCCATCTCCCAGGTGGTTTTAGATCTTGACAAGTTCACAGTTAATGCTCACAGTTCTGCCCTCTGTCAACTAGATATCCAACCATCACCTTTAAGTCATAACCTTCCTCTCCTTGTCCACATAGTCTCATGACATCATGACTTATAGCATCGAGTGCACCCAGTCCAGCTTTAAAGTTCCCATGGTTTTTTTTAAAGATTTATTTTATTTATTTTATGTGTATGAGTACACTGTAGCTGTACAGTTGGCTGTGAGCCATCATGTGTCTGGCTGCTCTCTGGCCCCGGCTTGCTCCAGCATAATTCACTGTAGCTATCTTCAGACATACCAGAAGAGGGCATCAGATCTCATTATAGGTGGGTTTTCCAGCTACCATGTGGTTGCTGGGACCAGAACTCAGGACCTTTGGAAGAGCAGTCAGTGCTCTTACTCGCTGAGCCATCTCACCAGCCTCCATAGTTTTTTTGTTTTTTTTTTTTAAAGATTTATTTATTTATTATATATAAGTACACTGTAGCTGTCTTCAGACACCTCAGAAGTGAGGGGCAGATCTCATTACGGATGGTTGTGAGCCACCATGTGGTTGCTGGGATTTGAACTCAAGACCTCTGGAAGAGCAGTCAGTGCTCTTAACTGCTGAGCCATCTCTCCAGTCCCAGTCCCCATAGTTTTCAACAATTCCAACACTTTAAAATTACAGTCATGGGTGCTGGAGAAATAGCTCAGCGGGTAAGAGCAGTGACTGTTCTTCCAGAGGACCAGGGTTTAATTCCCAGCACCCACATGTCAACATCTGACACCTTCGCAGACATACATGCAGGCAAAACATGGTACAATGCCCATGCTGAGGTATCCCTTCCCCTTGAGCTACCAGCTTTATGATGAGTATAGTATAGAATATAGTTTATTTAGGACATGAGACGAGGTGGGGGGAGTTGAGAAGAGAGTAGACAGAGAGAGAGAGAGACAGAGAGAGAGACAGAGACAGACGGAGAGGGAGAAGGAGAGAGAGAAAGAAGCAGAAGAGAAAGAAGAGGGTGGCGGGGGAAAGGGAGAGAGAAAAGGGGGTTAGGGAGAGTGAAGGGAATCAGAGAAGGAGAGAAGGGGCAGAGAGAGCAATGAGGGGCCAAACAGCATCTATTATAGCAAGCCAGGCCTACCTAACTGTTGCCAGGTAACTGTTGGGCAGAGCTTAGAAGGAATGGCAATACATATTCAGACAAAGAAAAAGAAGCCATGATAGTTTCAGGAAATGGATACAAATAGAGATCATTCAAATAAAATAAGCCAGAATTGCAAATACTGCATGTGTTCTCTCATGTGCAGACTCTGGGTTTGAATTTGTGTGTGTGTGTGTGTGTGTGTGTGTGTGTGTGTGTGTGTGTGCATCAAAGTAGAAGACTATGAGGAGAAGAAGCAATCTTAGAGATTGAGGCACCACCAGAAAGAGAGAGAGAAAGAGATGTGCATAGACAGAGGGAAAGCCTCTTATAGCATGACTGGCCCCAAGAAATAGAGTGCCACCAACTATTAGTCTGGGTGCTTTTTAAAGGAACTTTCATCAGAAACCAGGGTGAGGTACAGAGCCAGGGATGAACTAGAGTCTGGTTGGCTCAGCCTCAAACTGTCCAGGCGCTGCCTCTCAGCTTCAGCCACATAGGGGCATACGTCTAGAGGATGACAAAGCAGCGGAGGCCCTCTGACCACCCACCCCCCACCCCCAGGACGTTCTCAGAACTGCTACTCTGGGGTCTCTGACCCACTCGACCAGTTTCTGTCTCCTGTTCCCATTAATGTGGTTCAGAAGCCTTTGGGGCTGGTTTGGAGGAAGAATTTGGAAAATCTGGAGACGCAAGCTGCAGAAAGCAGAGTGCTGTGGGCAGGGCTAATCAGGTGACCTGGAGTTGAGAAGACCAGCATGACCATGACCATAGCCTGCTGTGTTTGCCATGCGTTAGTTCTATTTTTCTTTTTCTTTTTCTTTTCTTTTCTTTTTTTTTTTTTTTTTTTTTTTTTTTTAGTTTTTCGAGACAGGGTTTCTCTGAGTATCCCTGGCTGTCCTGGAACTCACTCTGTAGACCAGCTGGCCTCGAACTCAGAAATCTGCCTGCCTCTGCCTGCCAAGTGCTGGGATCAAAAGCGTGAGCCACCACCGCCCGGCTTGTTTGGTTTTTCGAGACAGAGTTTCTCTGTATAGCCCTGGCTGTCCTGGAACTCACTCTGTAGTATTTTTCTTTTTCTATGTCTCCATTCTTGGGATAGGAATTGTGAAAAAGAACTCCTGGGGTAGGGGATTATGTCTACCAAGGCTGACTGACTGGAACTGTGGAGAGCTTTGGGGGCCTCTTGACAGGAATCTGACATTGGGGCAGGACAAGGCAGTGGACTTCAGGCAGGAATCTGACATTGGGCCATGACAAGGAAGTAAGCTCAGGCAGGAATCTAATTTTAGGATAGAACAGAGAAGTAGGCATCAGGCAAGAATGTGACTTTGGGCTAGGACAGGGAAGTAGGCTCAGATATCTCGGTCATCGTGGTAAGCTCTTAGAAACAAAACTGAGATCACAGTTTATGGCCTTGCTTGTTCCTTGACTGGTTGTGTTTATTGTACTGCCTGCCCACCCTTAATACTTGCATGTAATTAAGGTGGTATAAAAGCAGATTGGGAGAAAATAAACCCGCCTCAGCCTCAGAACTGGTTGGGTCATGCTACAATGTTGTCTAACTGCCTTTTTTCTTTTTAATCCTCACTCCTGCGCTGGAGAACCTGTTGACTGACTGAGCGGGCTTGGTCACAGAACTTTAATGATATGGAGAGGTTGGAATGTTGCAAGTCCAGAGCCATATTTTCTTGGGATATCCTTAGCTTTCATGATAGCTGTGTAGTGCCCTTCTCTGTTCATGGCCTGTAGTGTGTGTGTGTGTGTGTGTGTGTGTGTGTGTGTGTGACCATTCCGTAAATCCTTTGGAATGCATGAGCAGACCCCAGTTTCCACCAACCAAAGGTCTAAGAATGCTGTCAGATAGCGCTTGAGGCCTACAGCAGAGTTTTCAGTGCTTCTCTGTGACCGGTCTGCTCAGAGCCTGCCACTGCACAGGAAAGGCATGTTGTTTTATGACTTTCTTTTACTATAGAAAAGTTTAGGAAACTGAGGCGTCCTAGGAAACACAGTATTTGGGGGACCATGGTTCTGTGCTCCTGGGCCCAGGCTAATCATAGTTAGCTCTAGAATAAACCATCACATTCATTCTCCTGAGGTAAGAGCTGTTTCTTTCCTCAGCAAAGTTTGCCCTGTATGGTCAGGGTCACACCATTTTGTTCAGCTCTATTTTGGTTGAACTGTGACAATTTCGTGGCTACTATGGCTTAGTTTCTAGAACTTAAGTGACGTGTTTGTGTGGGTTCTTGTGTACCCTACCCTGATAACCTTCAGTAATGGCTGCTCAAGGAAGCTCTTTATCCATCATCTGACATTCTGTAACTGACTGCTAATGGTTATCCCCAGCCATAGCCAACTGCTGGCCAAAGTGGGAAATGTTTCAACCTTGCCCTCTTCCTCTAAAACATGTAACAAGTGGACTGAATTCTCCCAGAGCCCCAGTATGCTGCCATTCATCTGTGGCAGTAATACCTTTTCAAATAAACTACTTATAAAAAGGCCAATATGGGGGTTGGAGAGATGGCTCAGCAGTTAAAAGTTTGTTGCTCTTAAAGAAAACCTGAGTTCAATTCCCAGCATCCACATCCAAACACAACCAATGAAACAAAGTAACTAGCATACACATTTGGAAAGTCAATAAATACGTTGTATACACACACACTTACACATACACACAAAAGCCAAAAACCTAGGTTTAATGGAAAAAAAAGAAAAAAAAATCAATTTTAAGACTGACCTTGTGGCTGGAGAGGTGACTCAGTGATTAAGAGCACTGACTGCTCTTCCAGAGGCCCTGAGTGTGGATCCCAGCAACCACATGGTGGCTCACAACCATCTGTAATGAGATCTGACGCCCTCTTCTGGTATATCTGAAGACTGTGACAGTGTACTTGTATACATTAAACAAATAAATAAAAAAAAAATGTCTTATGCCTTTGGGGCTGGCAAGATGGCTCAGCGGGTAAGAGCACTGATTGCTCTGCCAAAGGTCCTGAGTTCAAATCCCAGCAACCACATAGTGGCTCACAACCATCCATAATGAGATCTGTCCCCCTCTTCTGGGGTGCCTGGAGACAGCTACAGTGTACTTACATATAATAAATAAATAAACCTTAAAAAAAAGACTGGCCTTTACTAATTTAATATTTCATATTGGAGCTTGTGTGGTTTCAGCTAAGTAGAAGACTGATAGTCTTAAATCTTAAAATTGAAGTAAAGATAGTTGACCATGTTGGACATGTTTGTGATCCCCATCACTCGGGAGAGAGACTGGGTAGAGGGGATGATACTCGAGTTATGTGGAGGTCTCTGCCACCACCACCATCACTCCAGCAGAGCAAAGAGCCGGGGGAGGCAAGAAGGCAGCTCATCTGAACACGACTTAGGAGCTGGCGTTGGTTCAAACTTTGGAACCTGACCCCAAGCAGTTTACTTTCCGCATATTAAGCACAGCACAGCTTGGTGGAAACTTTTCTGGTGATAAATAACAATTCCATGTGCCCAATAAAGCCTAAGTTGTAACTATACTGAAACACTGAAGTACTTTTGACACCTCCCATAAAGAGTTTTTATAGATAGACAAGCTTACAGTAAGATCCGGGGGAGGGCCCCTTGCGGTCTGGGCCACACAGCACAAAGGCCACAGGTTGTTATCACATTTGCTCCCAGCCTTTTAGGCAGATAACAGGTTTTACACGTCTAGGAACTCCCAGAAATAGACTGAACAATGCTTTATTAACTTTAGATTTTTTGAATGCCCATGAGGCAGGAACAACAGCTGCTAAAAGACACTGGATTATTAAAAAAAACAAAAAACAAAAACAAACGACTGAGTTAGATCATCCTATATAACTTTAAGATGCTTTAATACTAGAATATGTGGTGGTGATGTTCAGTTCTTACTAAGATAGCCAAGTTATTGAGGTAACATGGACGTAGGTAGCTTCCCTGTTGTTTCTAGGCAACACAGTCTTTACTGCAGACTTCCTCGGTCCTCTCTCTGGCTTTTCCAGACCCTTCTTCCACTGTCCTGAGTCTTCATTGTAGGGGCTGTGTTGTAGCTGTATCCATGGGGGTTGGGCATCACGTGATCAGTTCTCAGCATTTTTGACCAAGTGCTGCTTTCTGTATTGGTCTCCAAAACCTTTCATGAAAGTGTTGACTTCTATGTGGGGAGGATGTAAGGTCCACCCCCAAACCCCAAGAGGCTCATGGGTAAGAGATTACCTTGAGTCTCATTATAGAGACTTTGGGTTTGAACTTTTGAGCAATGCCAAAGTTGCCGAGGCTTTGAGGGAGGCATTAGCGTGTTTGTATTGTGTAAAAGATAGTCCTAGGAAGTTAGGCAGAGTTCTGATGTTGGTTTGTCATCATTCGGATAGTATGTGGGGTACGAGGAGAGACAATTAGGTAGCAGGTTGATGCCTTAAGAACAGGGCAGAGATGCCTTCTATTTGCTACACACATTTTATGGTTTAAAACTATACAAATTGGGCTGGAGAGATGTCTCAGCGGTTAAGAGCACTGACTGTTCTTCCAGAGCTCCTGAGTTCAATTCCAATACCATCTAGTTCTAGTGGGCAAGCAAGAACACTTCCAAGAACCTGCATTGTTTTGGGAAACATCTGAAGCCTCCTGGACCAACAACAAGAGTCACAGTCACTGAGATGTTTGTATAATAACGCATGGCTTGGGGGAATGGCATTATCTACCTATGTATGTAAGGTTTGAACTCCATTCAAACTCCTCCTTCCTTCCTCCCTCCCTCCCTCCCTCCCTTCCTTCCTTCCTTCCTTCCTTTCTTCCTTCCTTCCTCCCTTCCTTCCTTCCTTCCTCCCTCCCTTCCTTCCTTTCTTGCTTCCTTCCTTCTTCCCTCCCTTCCTTCCTTGCTCCTTTCCTTCCTTCCTTCCTTCCTCCCTTCCTTCCTTCCTCCCTCCCTTCCTTCCTTTCTTGCTTCCTTCCTTCCTTCCTCCTTTCCTTCCTTCTTCCCTCCCTTCCTTCCTTCCT
>JADRCD010208484.1:32377-62008 GCA_019843815.1 Montemys delectorum | reverse complement strand
TTTTCTTTTCTTTTCTTTTCTTTTCTTTTTTTTTCCTTCCAGGATGGAATAAAAATACCCGCAGTTTAGGAGATTTAATAGACGGCATGGAATCAGGTCAAGGTGCCTGTGACCTACTTCGTGGGGAGGCGAAGAATTGGGGCCTAGAGAGTGGAGAGGCCTGAGGGGCCCCTGGAGAGTGCGGAAAGATAGGGTGCATAGGCTGCTTCATGGGGCATATCCCAGAAGGGTTGGGGACAGAGAGGTAGGGTGTGGGTTTGAGTAGGTGAGTGGCCTGACACTGAGGTCAAAAGAAGGACCGAGGAAGGAAAGGAAGACTAAATTCTCTCATCTCTCAGAATCCCATTTTCACTCTCTTCTGGGTCCAAAAGCCTAGAGAGAGGTGGCCTTCCCCAAGACCTCAATATATTGTTATGTAATACTATGAGCCAAGGCAAGCTCCGCAGCTGAAGGGGTTTTTGTTGTTATTTTTCCAGACAAGGATTAACGCTGTCGACCAGGTTGGTCTCGAACTCACGATCACTTTTCCTGTTTCAGTCTACATGAAGTGATTACAAGCCTGAGCCCACCAAACCCAGCCAGCCATTGCATTTCTAATGCCTTGCCTGAATTCTCCCAGGACAGTCTCTGCGGGAGCGAAGAAGCTGTCCCTTCCAGCTGTGGCCTCCTACCGCCACCCAGTGGACACGTGATGAGCCACGGGGCTGCCTTTTAGCTGATCTCTTGAAGACTTAAGAGACTGGCCGCGCGGAGGGCCTCTATAGTGTCCCAAGATGGACCTCCAGCCTCAATCCCGGTGTCATCGAGCGTGGTCAGTCTCGGTGCCCACGCTCCTTGTTATATAGTCTTTTATTAGGGTTCAGGCAAAAGTAACAACTTGGAAATAGTAGAAGCAAACGGCGTGGACAAGTTGCTAACCGTAAGCCTCTAGAACTTGAGCATGCACGGGAAGAAGCACTTCTCCAAACGGGCGTTTCTAGCCCCACCCCAGGATAGTTCACTGGGTCAGACTTGAAGTCAGGAATCTTCTAGCACGGGCCTAAGTGTTGGGGCTAGTCACATCCGGGGACCCACTGCCCTAGAAACTCCCGGTTCCTAACCATCGTTCCCGCTCCCCGACTGTTCCGGGGTCGGCGAGTGACGTATTACCATAAAAATATGCAGGGACGTGAAAGGGAAAAAAAAAAAAAAAAAAACACCTGCCAGGGGGCACCCGGATTTGAACCGGGGACCTCTTGATCTGCAGTCAAATGCTCTACCACTGAGCTATACCCCCTCTGCTGGTGACTCTGCGTCAGTTACCACTTAGTGCTATTCTGGCGCAAGCGCACTAAAGCGTCACTAAAAGTGAGAGAAGAATCTGGTTAGACGTTATCACGAAACGCGAGGACCTGACCCGCCAGATTACTAGCCTCAAAGCAAAAGCTGTTTCCTGACGGTCTGAGATTCTGAAGGCACCGGAATACGTCCTCCAGAAGACAGAGGCGACGCCTCGCTGTCCCGCGCTCCTCTGGACGGATGCCCCCTCTTCAGCTCCGCCGCGGCCTCTCCACGTTCTCTCTCCCTCCTGCACGTTCACGCGACTTCTCCCGACCGACCGTCCGCCTCCAACCTGACCCCAACCCTAGCCACACGCGTGGAAATCGCCCGCACCTGAACACGCCAACCGGCACAGCGCTCCCCGCGGGTCACGCGCTGCCGCCTGGGGAATCATACGGTGGCCGTGGACGCTAGGCTCGCGTCACATTTCGGCCGGGGACGCACACTTAACTGCAGCCACAGGTGGACAGCATATGCCAGCAAAACAGAGTGGGCAGGGGCCAGTCCCTGCATCTCCCCTCTAAAGACTCAAACTAGGTGTGCTGACAACAAAAGATACACGGCGGGGAACCGCGAGGGGGCACCCGGATTTGAACCGGGGACCTCTTGATCTGCAGTCAAATGCTCTACCACTGAGCTATACCCCCAATACGTTGGTTGGCTTTCACCAGAATGTATTTCTTTCTAATAGATTTCTATGACTCTGCAACATGATAGTATTTCTTGTACTTGAAATCGTTTGTTGTTATCATGGAAAAAAAAAAAACTAATGAAAATTCAAAATATGACTGAAATATCTAGAGTTCACAAGCTCTCCTTTCATAACCACATCTCAGAAAAACTACAAAATTAAAGATCTGGGTCCTTGGTATCTCTGCCCAGGATCCCCCAGAGGTCCCCTGCCTGCTTGATAAGGGGAAAGGCTATACTGTCTCGGGTCTTGAATATAGAAGCACATCATGGGTCTCCAATCCATCTTTAGCACCGCCTTTAAAGGACTCAGGGGCTTTTCCATCTCCCTAGGGTCCCCTTCTCAGGCCACTTGTCCCCACTAGAGCCAAGAGCTGGTCCTGGTTAGCTGGTGCCAATGCCTTTCAGCTTGGCCAAGTTCTCTAGCCAAATGGATCGTTGCGGCAGTCCTTGCTCCCTCACCCCGTTTCCAGGGTGGATTTTCCCCAAAACCTTTCCACAAGGAACAAGGGTCAGTTTGAGGAACAGACAGAAATAAGAGGTGAGGCGTTTTCAGGGGTACTTACTATAGTACCTTTACTTTTTAAATCATAATGCGATGTTAAAAAAAAATAATCATGACACAAAGACAAAATAAGTAGGCCCTATAGAAATCTTTGACATTTCAGAGGAGTAGGACTCACACAGGAAGGAAGGACGCTGAGACGGAAGGAGATTCCACATGGCGACTTAGGCCCTAAAAGTTGTGGTCCTGGAGTCAGCATCTAAGAGGGAGTAGCTGTGGCAGTGGAGGGGCTTGGAACCCTGCAGTCTGAACGACTGCATCCATCTGGAATGTTCTCTCCTCCCATTCATCAACTCTCCCTTCCCTCCCCCCCACCTCCCCGGCTTTTGGCCAGGTCCTATTGCCTCCTTTATCGGAATCTCCTACGTCCAGTGAATACAGAACAATGACAAAAATCTCTTGCTTGCCGGGCAGACAGAAGGTGAGGGCTGGGAGAGACCTGATGCCCCCAACACCCCGAAGCAAGTTCCCTGGTGTCTCTCTTCACACCAGCAGTGATGGTGTGGGTGAACAGCTTCATCTGGAGTCCTGTCTCCACCAACTTGAAGTCTTTGATCCAGCCCTCAGTGACAGTTGAGGGGACTATAGTAATCTCTCTATCCCTAGCCACCCTCTTTCTACCAACAAATGACTGGTGTTTCTCACGGATGCTAACCATTCAGTTTCTGGTTGGCCTCGGGCTGGGACATCAGTTGGTGGTGGTCTGAGATTGCATCCACTGGAGCCCAGCTGGCAGCCTGCAGGAAGGGAAGAATGGAACAAAGGCCCATCAGCATTTCCCATAAGATGATGGCTGGAAAACTCTAAGCCTCTGCCTAGGACAGACTGAGAGGAGAGCCAAGGTTATATTCAATCACTTAATGGTAGAAGGGAATCCAGCTGAGTTCCAGAACACATCGGCACCCACTGTGCTGGAGGCTGAGGCTCCTGGGAGGTGCAGCATCCTACCAGGCTCACAGAGTAGCAGAAAGGCCCAACAAATAGGGAGTCAGAGAGGCCTTTGTGAGCCCTGGAGGCTCCTCTGAGAAGGCACCATGGAGACTCTCTTTCCTGGGCCACTGAGCAGTATCTCTGGACAAGCCCTTTGTTGTCCTTTGTCACTGAGGTCAGAAAAGAGGCTCTTCAGGAAGTGAGAAACATACCTCCAGAACAAAGATGGAAACAACGTGGCCTTGTCTGTCATCACCCAGCCTTGCCTGGCCCAGGATATGACACATAGGGAACCTAAGGAGTACTGTGAGCTAGACCATAGATTGGAACATGAGAATCCCTAATGGGTTCAGATGACAAACATATGGCCAGAAATCCGTGGTCCCTTGGATTTGCTTATCTAAAGTTCCCTTTTCATCAAAAAACTATCCAGACAGAGGAGATGAAAGGAATTTTCCAGGCCTCAGGCCAGGCCATTTTGGAGAAGTCTAGTCCTTCACGCCCTGAAGTAACTGATCCAAGCACTAGGATCCTTTATCCTTAGCATGGGCAGGTGCACATGCACGCACACGCACACGCACATACACACAGACATACACACATACAAAGTTGTGAGTTTCCCCAGCTATTCCTAATCTTTTGTGCCTTTGTTTTGGTTTTGGTTTTTGTGGCAGGGCCTTGATACGTAGCCCAGTATAGCCTGAACTCACCATATAGTGGAGGAGAACCTTGAACTAACACTCCTCTTGCTTCTACCTCCCAAGTGATGGGATGACAGGTATGCAATAGTTCAGGGCTTCATGTGAGGCTACACCTCCAGCTCCAAGGCAGACATTTTCTGCCTTGTTTACTAGCCACCATTTTCCCAATGCCCAGAATGGTACCTGGCACTAAATAGGTATTCAAAAAGTCCAAGGAAGAAAGCATGCTGATCACTCTCTGCAGAACTAGGGGAGAGGGAAGTACACCCCCTCCCCCTTACAAGTAAGAAAGTCAGAGAGTCTGATTTTTGCCCTGAAGGCCTGTCCCTGCGAGGTCTTTCTGCAGCTGTTCCTCCTCCCCCTCCCCCTTCTTTTTCTCTGGGTCTCAGCTATGGGGACAAAAATCAGACTAACCCTTGACTCTCTTCTACTTTATCCATCTCACTTTCTCAAAAGAGTTTCTCAGTCCCTAAAATCACTGTTGTTTCTGGGGAGTCTTAGCCTTTACCATTATTAGAGCAAGCCCTTGGAGCATAGGTGTTCTGCAGGCTCATGCACGGCACCTTAGCTGTGGGCCTGTGTCCATCTTACTGGGCCTGGAGCCAACTGTGGGCCAGATTCTGACTGGAAAGAGACAAGAGAGGGGTTCCTGCAACCTTCTGCCCATTGGATGGGCCAGGACAGGGGAGGGGGGGACTGACCCTTCTCCCGTGAGGGCACAACAGCCCTGGATATGCCATGGGTGGTCTTTGATGGCACTGAGTGTGAGGAATTGGGAGATCTCTGCTGTGGTCATGGAGTCTTTCACATCTTGCTTGTTGGCAAAGATCAGCACTGAAGCATCTTGAAGTGCCTGAGGGCAGAAGAGCCACCTAGGTCAGCTGGCCAGCCAGCCCAGCATCCCTCCCACATCCCTCTAAGGATCCCTGCCCCACTGTCCTAGCAAGAGAGGCCCATGCCAGGTGGGACAGAGGTGGAGGCCCACCCTAACATTAGCAGCCCCATCTAATGATGCCATAGCTCACAGAGCCCATCCCAACTGCTCACAGGATGGTTGCAAGAACCTCAGACATTGGTGGTTTTGTTTTGGGGGGGGCTTCCTGCTCCGAAACAGGGTTTCTCTGTGGAGCCCTGGCTGTCCTAGAACTTGCTCTGTAGACCAGGCTGGCCTCGAACTCAGAGATCTGCCTGCCTCTGCCTCCAGAGTGCTGGAATTAGAGGCATGCACCACCACTTGCCTCAGATCTTCTTTTGCTGTTGCCATTGCTCATTTGTTTTTTCAAAACAAAATCTTACTCTGTAGCCCAGGCTGGCCTGGAACTCAATATAGAGCCCAGGCTGGCCTCAACCTCATGAAAATCTGCCTCAGTTTCCCAGATTGCAGGCAAGAGCCACCATTCCCATCGTGAGGTAGGATCTAATGATCCTCCTTATTAGAAATAAAACAACTTTCTCAGGGTCTCAAAGTGGGTAAGAGGCAAGATTATCCCTTGAACCAGAAACTCTGTGTGAAGTGGCTCTGAGGGCCTAACGGAACCCTTTATCTGTAGTGAACTAGCTCTTCCCATGTTACAAGGAAGAACAGGGCTCTCAAACTAGCATCTCACAAATGAACCTCAGAGAGGGTGTGTGACCAGTCTGAGAGTGCACAGCTGGTCTTACTAGATGGCTTCTCAAGTTCAAGGTGCTTACCTCATGGGCCAGCATCTTATACAGCTCCTCCCGGGTGGTCAACAGACGGTTCCGGTCTGTACTGTCTATCACCAGGATGACAAACTGTCCGGCAGGATTGAGATATGAGCTACACGCTTTCTTTTTGATGAACATGCTTCCTGTCAATGGTCCTGATCAATGGCTCTGCCCTGCCCAACTGCCAGCCCCACAGGAAAGGACCTGTGCAGTCTGCCAGCCTCACCAGGCTGGCTCATTTTTAATCACCTTATAGTTGGAAACAGAAATCCTAGGATGTAGCCCAGGCTGGCCTGGAGCTTATGAGCCTCCTGTCTCAGTCCCCTGAGTGTTGGGGTTATAGGCACGAAACACCACATGCGTCTTAGGACTTGGAAACCGTTCTCTTTTTCATCTTTATATATCTAAATTTTTATTTCTTTTATCTTTTGTTTTTAGGATTCAAGAGTCTTGGTTTGGAAAGGCGACTCAGTGGTTAAAAGCACTAGGTACTCTTCCAGAGGTCCTGAGTTCAATTCTCAGCACCCACAGGGAGGCTCACAACCATCTCTAATGAGATCTCATACCTTCTTCTGTGTGTTGGAAGACAGCTACAGTGTATTCTAATACATTAAATAAATAAAAAATAAATAAATAAATCCTTTTTTTAAAAAAAAAAGTCTTACCAGATGCTACACTGTGTTATTTGACCCAGCATTTATTATAATTCCCTCTCAGCTGAAGTGACCTCCATTCAATCATGTCCCAGGTGGCAGAGGCTCAGAGAATACAGCAAGTGACTAGCAAGCTAATGCTCAGCCACTTCTCTGACCTCCCAGACCCGGTCCCCTCCTTACCTCAGCATCAGAGTAGTAAGTGTCCCAGGTGGAACGCAGCGCCTCCTGGCCCCCTAGGTCCCACATGAGGAAGTGGGTGTTCTGAAGAACGATTTCTTCCACGTTGCTCCCAATGGTGGAGCAGGTGTGAACAGCCTCCTTGGTCAGGCTAGGGAGGCAAGAAAAGGTCTTAAGGTCTTTTGCCCAGTTCACTCCCAGCTCAGACTCCCAAGCAGCCGAGACCAACTCAGAACAACTCAGCTCTGGGTGACCAAGCACTGGCCAAGGCCCATGTCCTTGATATGGGGAAAGAAAGGTATGAATTAGTCTGAGTGTGGCCCGGCCTGGGACCCCAGTGAAGAGAGGCTCCTTAGAACAATCCTAAATCCTCAGACTTGGCAGAAAGTCTTGTCTAAAGGCAGCTTAGGATCCCAAGACCTGGTGGCTTGCAGCACTAGTATGCTCTATGGACCACACTGGAATGTTGGGAGCTGTGAACAATCAGTCAGATCCCAGTGAGGCCATCAGTGAGGCCAGTCAGACACTTCCCTGATTTAAGGACAGAGAAAAAGAAAACTTTAGTTTTTGTTTTCAGTTTGGGGTAGTTTGGTTCTCTTGGTCTTTGTTTATGTTTTGTTTTGTGTGTTTGGTGTGTGTGTGTGTGTGTGTGTGTGTGTGTAATGATATGACTTCAAATATGAGATCCTCCTGTTTTATAACCTTTAGAGAGTGTGATTACAGGCAAGGACCACAGTGCCTGTTTAAACATGTTTTATGAATGCTTACCAAGAAGTTTGAAAGTGAAGTCTTTGTAATGTTTTAATTTTTTTTTTAATGTAACAATGTCTGGAATCTAGAGTCTCAAGTATTCTCAACAAGCACTCTACCACTAACCAACACCTCCAGACCTTTCTTTTCTAATAGAATTTAATTAATTAATTAATTAATTAATTATACATATATTACTTTCTCAGGGAGCACATGCTCTCAATAGAGTCTCCACATCAGGAGAGACGCCATCCGGAGCAAATGGCTGGGAAAGCGAGGGTGGCTGTTTGCACAGCTTGTAGGATAGAGAGCTGCAGAGCCCCTGGTCCGCCCTGACTGGGGTTTGAAGTAGGAGACTGAAGTCAACTAAGTGTAAAGTGGAAGGGTGAGGAGAAAGAGTCCTGTCGCCAGGGGGAGCCAAGAGCAGCGAGGCGAGAAACCGCCTGGCGTTCCACACCTGCCAGGGCTGAAATATACTTGGCAGGGTAGATCGCGGGAGGCCGTGGGACCTGAGGTCGCCCATCGCTGGCAGGATTCAAATCCAGGCTCGAAGCCTCAAAACCAGGAAGGTCACAGCAGCGTCCTCCCATCACTCCTGACGATAACTACTCAGGAACCCAGAGAAGGGCTCTGCTGATTGGTGCAAATGACTATCAGTCTAGTGTGAGGCCCAGCCCTCTCTGTCCACCCAGGAGTTACTTACAACTGGTAGAGAATGGTGGTCTTTCCTGCATTGTCCAATCCCACGATGATGACTTTGTGCTCTGGAGGCATCCAGGGGGGAGGGCAAGGTCAGAGGCCAACCCAGACAACTATGGGCTTCGCTTTCCCCAGTAGGCTTCTCTCGTCTTGACCTCTTCTTCCTCACCCTCCGCTCCTGCCTGGATGGATACCTTCTCTCCCGGTTCCACCCATTTCTAATCAATCTCCGAACCCAACCACAAGGAACTAAAGCTCGCTCTCTCAGCTTTCTGTGTGTCCCCCTTTCTAGGATGCACAGGGAAACGCGTTCCCGGCGGGCTGGGGACCTCTGCCGGGGACTGTACCGTCTCACTTGCCATCGGGCCGGACCCCTGCACCCCTCCTGACCCCTGTCCCACCTCCGTCAACATTTCTAGACGGCGATTGTCTCAAGGGTTCGAAGCACGCTGGGCTCTAAACCACAATCTCAGGAAACTGACTTTGGGGGCTATCCGGGTCGCACACAGCTCAGCTGGGAGGTGGGGCCGGGGGCAGAAGGCTCTCCCATCCCTGTGCGCTGAGCACACCGAAGCGCAGGGTCAAGGGGGGCGCGGGAGGAGAGCAGACAGGAGGCGGTGGAGCAGACGAGAGTGCCCGAAAACGAACTCTAGCAGCGCAAGGTTCCCAAGTCAGTCTTCCCCGACGACTCCAAAATCCCAAGAGCCCCAGAAGACAGCGGAATCCAAGAGGTCACTGGGCTGCTCGGTGCTCCCCTTACCCTGGCTCCCAAAGATTCGCATCAGTTTAGCTATCAGCTGCCCCATGGCACTCCCGGAGCTGGGGGCCTGTGGGGCTCAGCAGCCTCCCTGGCCAGGGTTTGGCCCCAAATCTTCAAAGCCCCGCCTAGGGGAGGGCCAGACCCGCTGCTCCTATCAGGTGTGGGGAACCCCGAGCGTCACCCTCGAGACCTGGGAATCCCACCGGACGCTGGCTCCTCGCCGGTGCGGAGGGATTAAGTGACGTCACCTTGAAGACCAGGTATTTAACCAGGACCCTGAAAGTGCAAGAAAATCCCAGAGTCCTCCTTACCCTGAGAAAACTGAAGTTGGGACTATCGGCTTTAGTGCTGCAAGGGGAATGTCTGCTCTTCCTCCCTAAAAGCCACCGCTGGGGCAAAACCCTCCAAGGGCCGCGTAACTTTCTCACGCTGAGACACAGCCTTCTTTGGTTTTTCGAGACAGGGTTTCTCTGTAGCCCTGGCTGTCCTGGAACTCACTCTGTAGACCAGGCTGGCCTCGAACTCAGAAATCCGCCTGCCTCTGCCTCCCAAGTGCTGGGATTAAAAGCACGGGCCACCACCGCCCAGATGCGACACAGCTCTCTTATCTGAAGAACCTTGCAACTGAGTTACAAAACAAACAACAAAGAATCTCAAAATGTTTTGCTAATCCAATCTAGTAATTTTTTAAACATTTTGGTTTTTTTAATTTTTGTTTATGTAGCCCTGGCAGGCCTAGAACTCTCTCTGTAGACCAGACTGGACTCCCAACAACAGAGATCCGCCTGTCTCTGCCTCCTGAGTGCTGGGATTAAAGGCGTGTACCACCAAGACCAGCTCCCTAAAATTTATTTGTGTGTGTGTGTGTGTGTGTGTGTGTGTGTGTGTGTGCGCGCACCACATGTTTGAATACATGTATAGCGTTGGAAGCCAGATCCCAGCTGAATACTGGAAACCCAACTCAGGTCCTCTTGAAAAACAGCAAGTGTTTTTAACTGTTGAGCCCTCTCTCTAGCCCCTAGTTACATAATATTGTAATTTTTCCCATTTTGTGTTAGATGGCATTCATAGCTATCCTTAGCTATGTGCACTTGCATGAAGCCTGCAGGCCACAGGTTAGACATGCCTCATATCACAATGATAGCTGAGGAGATGGTTCAGCGGTTAAGCGCACTTACTGCTCTTCCTTAGAACCATGTTCTCTTCCCAGCAGCCACCTGGGACAAATAATGACTCTTTGTTAACTCCAGGTCCAGGGAACTTGTTGCTTCTGGCTTCTGCTGGTATCTGCACTCTTGTTCACATACCCACATGCAAATTACACACACCTATATATAATTAAAAATAATAAAAATGCTGGCCAGGGGTGGCGCAGGCCTTTAATCCCAGCACTTGGGAGGCAGAGGCAGGCGGATCTCTGAGTTTGAGGCCAGCCTGGTCTACAGAGTGACTTCCATGGCCCTTCCCCCTCCCAAAGGAAATAAAGCAATAAACACCCAGCCTGGGCTACATAGTGAGACTGTCTCTTACAACATAAACCAATCAGTCTCTCTCAGCAGAGGAGAAACAGTCTTTTTATTTGTTGATTGGTTTGTTTATTTCAGAGGACCTGGATATGTGATCTGTCACCCTGGCTGGCTTTAAACTCCTGAACTCCAGCAATCCTCCTGCCTCAACCTTCTGAGTAGCTGGCCTCACGGTTCCAGCAGCAGGGAGACCCAACAGTGGGTTTCCTGGGTCCCGAGGAAAACAGCAGCTCCAGCAAGAAGAGGGAGGAAAAAAAAAATGTGTTGTTTGTGAATTTCACAACCTGGGGGAAACCCAGAAAAAATCAAAAGAGAAGTAGAAAAAGGCAGGTTGACCTTTGGCTGAGAGCCTCCGAGTCCCAGATTCCACATCTTCTCTTTGGCCCTGAGAAAACCGGAGATCTTTGGTATACCTTTCCAGAACTACAAATCAAGGCAGACTCCAAGAAAGGGGTTGAAGTCATCTCATCCCTGCACTGAAACATCCTCCTAAGGCCCCCCATGACTGTCTAAGGCAGCAGCAGCAACCCCTTAGTGGGCGGGGGAGGGGTGGTTACCTCTATTGTGCCTCTATTATGCTCAGGGTCTCCCTCCTCCTCATGTCCTACCAACCTTTCTTAAAGACAGTTCAGGCCGGGCAGTGGTGGCGCACGCCTTTGATCCCAGCACTTGGGAGGCAGAGGCAGGTGGATTTCTGAGTTCAAGGCCAGCCTGGTCTACAGAGTGAGTTCCAGGACAGCCAGGGCTACACAGAGAAACCCTGTCTCGAAAAACCAAAAAAGAAAAAAAAACAAAACTCCTCACTCCATAAACTTTGGATGGCTCTCTGTTGCTGAGTTCAAAGTAGCTCTCTCATGTGGCCTTCAAGAGCCTCCATAAACAGCCCCTCCCTGCCTGCCTGCCTGCCTGCCTTTGCAGCATTTACATCCACTGGTCCTCACTCTTAGTCAGAGCTCTCAAATGTGCCCGTGCTTCAGTGTCTCTTGAGTGCCTTGAAAGGCAAACACCTGGAAGCCTTTAACTGGGACGCTTGTGGTGAGCAACGGCAAACAGAACCAACCCTTGGAAGTTGGCCTCTGACCTCCACAGGCACCCAGGTACATATAACACACACCTTCATCCTGTTCCTCTTGGTGGATAGAGCTAGAACAATACAGAACTGAAGGCCAGGATCCACACAGTCCCTCTGGGCTGATTCCGAGTCGGTCCTAGGAAGGGAGCTGAGGTTGGGGCTGTGGGGCTTGACAGGGGCACAGAAGGTATTGGGGGAAATCACCAGTGTTTGAGGCATGGCTGCCATCTGGTTCCTAGGGGGAGAAAGACATCCTGCTTTGTCACCCAGTTGCAGAATTGAAAGTGACACTTGCAGAATTGCAGGCTGGGAGCACAGTGAGTGAACAGAACAGAACTGCAGTGGGGGCTGGACAGAAGGCTCAGTTAGGAGGGGTTAAGAGTGGCTCGCTGCTCTTCCAGGGGAATAGAGTTTGGGTCTTAGCATCCAGGTAGGTCAGGGGATCTGGTATCCTCTTCTGGCCTCCATGGCATTTGCACGCACGCACGCACGCACGCACGCACGCACGCACTCGCACACACAGATACTTCTCTGAGAAGATTTGATTTAGAAGGAAGCCTAGACAGCCTCTATGGAAGCTAAAACAAGATTTAGGATATTGGACTGGAACCACGAGCCCATCCTGGGCCAAAGTGGCCTCAGTTTAACCCAGCCTATTTCAGGATAGTGGACCTTAGGGCAGAGCTGGCATCTGTGGCCTGTCCCACTTCTGTCACAGAGGCAAACAGCATCCACCAGAGACGGAAGCAGCTAGTCAGAGAAGCAGTGAGGGGAAGGTAACCAGTTAGGAGGGATCCCCCTGCCTCAGCTTCTGAGTCCTGGAAGTGGTGACAGCACCCAGCTGGCTGATGTGATGGCTGTTAAAATCCTCATGCGCTCACATCCACTCCACGAGCTTGCTGACCCAGCAGCCTGAGTGGGTAGAGGGCGTGGGCTACCTAGCAACAAGACTTTCTCCCTATCTCTAATATCTATGCCAGCTAGAAATGCCCACCTGTAAGTTCTGGGCAAATGCAGTTGTAGGCAGAAGGCGCCCAGAAAGAGACAATACGTATTCGTATTCGGACACCTGCTTCCCCGCTCTCAGCCTCCTGACCCTACTCTCTGCAGAATCAGTGTTCCCTGGAGCAGAAGAGTTCGTTGAACTTGGGGAACCACAGGCAGCACATAATGATATTGTATGTGTGTGTGGGGGGGTGAAGTTGTCCCTGGGGTGACTCCCAATTTTCTCACTGGCCACCTCCAACTTACTCCCCTCTGAGAGCTTCAAATCCAGCTGGGCTCCTCTAGAGGTCAGTAGCTGCTTTCCACTATGGCCTGGGCTGTTTTCCTCCCAGGAGCATCGCATCGGCAGCATCTGCAGGGAAGGCTGTGTCTTACCACTACCATCTACAGTCCTTCCATTTCTGCTTATCAGTTTCAGAACAAACCTCAGACTCCTTAACATAACCGAAGGCCTGCTGTGACCTGCTCCTGCCAAGCTGCTCTGGCCACCAGCTGTCACCGTGCTTTGTTAGTCACTAGCATGTCATGCATGTCCCCTCTCTCCTCTGCACTAGGAACTTCCTCCCACTTCTCTGCCTAGGTTAACTTAACCATGTTCCCAGGTTTCAAGTGAGCCTCACCTCCCTCTTGAAGCCTTCTCTGACCTCCCTGGTTAAGGGACTAGTACTCTCAGTACCAAAAGCTCCCTACAGCAAGAAACTCAGAGCACTCTCTGTGGTTTCCAGTTTGACTTGTGCCCTACCCATAGATCTTTAATAAATGCTGGTTCCATAGCTAAACATCGAAGGGAATGTTTGATTCCCATGCAAAGATAGTGGGGAGGCTGGGAGGCAGAGTGGGGGCTTTCAACAACTCTACTATCAATTCCCCAACAGACTCTGCCCCTGGCCTGCCCAGTTCCCTGTTTATAATCTGTTGGCTCATCTGGAGGCCATCAAGGGTCCGATGTCACGCTAACTCTTAAACACAAACTATGAGCAGAAGCACTCAAGGAGAGGACCCAGACATCCAAATCCTCTAGAGCTATCACCCCAAAAACAAGACCCAGGAAGGTAAGGAAGCTTTGCAGGTGCTGTGTGAGACAGGATACAGGCGCTCGAAGTAACAGCTATGAGAGCCCACATCCTGCCAGCTGGTGACAGAGGAGGGGCCTGCCACCTGCTTATTCTGTTCTCACATGTCTCAGGGGGCCTGCCCTTGACCCCCTCTTCACACAATCGGATAACCTCCTCCTCTCGGCTCCAAAGTTGGTTCTCAGGACCCGAGTGGTAGCACAGCTGCAACCTTTGTAATCACAGCACTCAGGAGGGTGAGGCAGGAGAATTGCTATGAGTTTGAGTCCCACCTCAGCTACATGAGTTCCAGGTAAGTCAGGGTAACACTGTAAACCCGTCCACAAATAAAATCTTCTGGCATGCTGGTTCCCGAGCAGCTGTGATCCCAGCCACTGGGGATGCTGAAGTGATCCCTGGACAGCTGGAGCTACATGGGGAACTCCGGATGAGCCTTGTCTACCGAGTGAGACCCTGTCTCGGGAGGAGATGAACAAACAAAACCCTCCAGCAAGCTAGGTGCTGAGTGTGTGGTGGTATGTGTCTTTAATCCCAGCAGTCAGGAGGCAGATGCAGGCAAACCTCTGAGATCCAGTGGAGTTAAAGCTCACTCTTCCCTAGGGAAGCAAAGTGCTAGGGCACAGGGAGGTCAAAGCAGAAAGGGGCAAAAATAAATAAAATAAAATACAATGTGCCTTTAAGATGTGAACCAGTGAGGCTTGAGCCTGCCCGCCCAGCGCCGGAAGCCCCCTTTGCAGGAAAGAAACAGGTGAGAAGTGAGCTTGTGCCTGAATGAGGAACACCTGCAGACAATCCAGAAGCAGCAAAACAAAAGTATCATCTCTCTTTTGCCTCAAAGGCCCTGGGGCAGAGCATTTGCCTGTGCTTCCCCTTGCTCCCCAACGGGTCCCCACTCCCAGTACCGAGAGCCAGTGAGGCGGTGGGGGGCTGGCAAAAGTGTGGTGGCAACAAAGAAAACAGGCTCAGGAGGTGGCCGCAAAGGACAGAACTGCGGTTTTATATGTGGCAAAATATCTCTCCTAGAGGAGTACAGACAAACAGACAGACAGATGGGCACAGGACAGTAGACGGAGGGAGCGGAAGGTTGGGCAGTGCTATCTTCTAACCTGTTAGTGGAAGCTGCTCCCCACCCCTGGGGAGGGTGGGGCAACATTGGCACAGGAGGTGTCGAGACAGGCGTGAGGTTGCCCATCCCTGAGGTGGGCAGCTGGGCAGGGCCCAGTCCTCGTTGGCACAATCGGCTCTCTCTGGACCAGCTGTGATGCTGGGGGAGGGGGCAGGGCTGCTGGACTATAGGGATGCAGAGGCTAAGGAAACCCCAGGGGAGGGGGGCTACCAAGGCCTCTCTTGGGGAAAGTGGACACTGGGGAAGGACAGGATCACAAGAGGCAAATACAGAGAAGCAGCAGCAACCAAGACCCCTAGGGGAGACCCAAGGTCCTCAGGAAGCCCCTGGATGGTGGTCACCTCGTGGGCGCCAACACATAGAGCCTGTTCCCTGGGGCCTTAGGGTGAAGGTGAAGGAGCAGTTTTTTTGGTTTAGAATGAGGTGGACCAAAGTATTCATGGTCTCCACACCCAGGTGGCACGGAGATGTGGGGCTCAGATGCAGAGGGCCCCTCTCTTCTGATGGCAGCAGGCAGGGTATGCTGTAGACAAAGCTCATTCCTGGGGGAGGCAAGGGTTGGAGGGAGGGGGGGCAGCATCTTGAATTGCTCACTCCTTGAGTTGAGTTTCTAGGCCCTGCTTTCTTGCCATGACCATGGAGGACAGAGAGTGCACACTGATGCCCGTCAACTTGCACCCAGCTCTGCTCCCCAAGGCAAGTTCCACACGGGTTTCCAAGCTGTGGCTTTCACCCACCAGAGAATGCTGCTAGGAAACTAGGTTATGGGATGGACATGGTGGGGGATCCCGGGGTCTGGGGTAGATTCAGAGGGCTGTCTTCAGGAAAAGCACCCAACCTTTCCCAAGTACCCTCTGTGTTGGTATGAGAAGCCCCACCCCCCACCCCCATTAGGACCTTCGCTTACAGCCCCGAGTAGAAAGAGTTGAGGAAGTGCACCTTTTCTCTGGGAGGGAGAGAGCCCCCAAAGATGGGGAAAGGGGGCACTTCAGAAAGTAGGTATTTCCCCCATCCACCTACAGCAGTTTAGGGGAAAACCTACAGCCGGGGATTAAAGACCTCCCAGGAGATGGGATGATAACCACCAAAGAAACTCCAAGCTTTGAGCAAAGGCATCTGAAAATGAGGGATACAGCGCCCCCTGGAGGCAAGACACATCTTGGGTGGTGTGCCCCTCTGCTCTCCCCTCCCCGAGCTCAGAGCCTTTCATCTCCCATAACTGCTCCTGCCTCTCAGCGGATGTAGACGCCTTGTCCCCAGCCCTCCAGCTCATTCTTATTGCGCCCCAGAACCGGCCCACCACCCTCCGCACAGTAGCGGGCCTTATTCCGGCCCCGGTTCCTGTTGTCGGTCATCTCCTCCTCATAGTCTTCCTCATCTTCCCAGGAGCCCTGCCGGGCTGGTGGTGTGCCTCCCCCAGCAGGGTCTCCAGGCCCTGGGCCCTCTGAGGGGTCTGTCTCCATGTCCACACACGAGTCTCCCGGCTCCGTGTAGGCAGAGTTTCGGCTGCCGGGGGTGTCAGCATCAAAGGTGTCTTGGCGGGATAGCGCCCGCAGGGTGCCTGCCCGGCCAGGTGGGTGGTTGCTGGGGTAAAGGCCTGGGGGCTGGCCCAGCTCCCCGGGGTACTCGTGCACACTGGCATGCTCCCCAGTGGCCCGGTCCAGCGGCTGGTCCCCGGAAGCAAGGTAGGGTCCCTGGTTAGCAGACAGACGGCACGCACCATGCAGATCAGGCAGGGGGTGAGAAAAACACAAAGCAAGGCAGGTTAGTGATAAGTGCCAAGACACCAGCCTGGCTCCTGGAGGGCGCTGGCTCTAGGGGAGGGGCCCTCAGGAGCAGGGCGATGGCTCTAGAGCTGAGCCTGAGGGCACCCAACTTCCTCTGAGCATGAACTCTCCTAGTAACCATGGTAAGGAGCCCTGAATAATTAGTCACCACTGCTTAATGCTTCCCTGGGTTAATCATCGTTAACAGCTCATTAGTACTGCCGCTCATTAGTCGTTGCTTGGGTTAGTCAATTGCTCCAATTTTCCCAGTACACTGAGATTCCAGCTCAAACTCACTGACCCCCCAGCTTCCTCTGCCCACACTTAGACCTCAGCCACAGGCTTCCAAAAACCCACACTTCTTCCTTACGCTAGCCCTGAGTCTCCAAGGTTGATAGGATTCCTTTCCTAGCCCCCTGTAAGACACTCAAAGCAGCCAATTTGAAGAGGGCGCATGACTCCACGTCTCTGCCCTCCCTAGCTCCACACCCGACAGCTGGAGACCACAAGGTAGCCCAACACCTTCATCCCCAGCCGCTGACAGCTCTGTGTGATGGAGCTATCCTCTCTGTGGTACCATTTCCTGGTTAGAGCGGGAGGGAAATTGCCCAACAGCACCAGTTTGCAAACTGCTTCCTGGAGCTGTTTTTATGGCAGAGTGGGATGGGGCAAAGAAGTGCTTCTGTAGTCCCTGAGGCTGGAAAGGGGAGGCTAGGCCCCCAGCTCCCCGTGAGGAGTAGATCCAGGATGGCTCAGCTTCACTGAACAAGCGGGCTCTGTTGCTGAAAACCCACTTGAGATGCAGCAGTCTAGAAAGATGTCACGATGCTCTGGCTCTAAGCCAGAACATACACTTAATGGTGTGGACTCAGAGATGGGCTGTGGCTCCGTGGGAGGAGAGCCTTTCCTGGACTCTGTTTCCCTGGGAAACGGTGGAAGGTACAGCTTAGCTCATAGATGTTTCAGCTTGGGTCCCTCAGGGATTGAAGAATGCCCGGGAAAGGCAAGTTCTCTGGATTCGATGCCCCCCACCACCACTCTGTTAGATCTAACGTGGGTATATGGAGCTGACAGCTAGCTGTAGTGCTAGCTTGTCATTCCAGCATCCAGGAGGCTGAAGCAGGAGGATTGCCTCCAGTTTGAGGCCAGTCTCTGGAACACTGAAAATTCAAGGCCAGCTCATGCCAGAATGAAACTGTGTTTCCAAAAACCACCACCACCAACAACAACAAAGAGAAAAGGGTGTAGAGTCCAATGAACAAGCCTATTGTTCTTCCTCAGATTCTCTTCCTAGTGCCTGGGGGTCCCCATCAGGCCTCAAGTCCAAAAGACAGCAGATGCAGTCCTAGGGACCAGTCCCAGGGAGGCAGCATCAGCCAGTCCCCAGTCCCACCAAAAACCACAGACACCAGACGCTGCCGCTCACCACGTTTTTTACAAAATAAAGCTCTCCCCTTCCTTCCTCATGTTCCCTGCACTCCAGGGTGGGAGGAAAGACCAGAGAGGGACATCGGCTACATGGCGTGCTCCTGAGGCTGGGCCACCGCGTCGCCTCCCCGCGATGGGGTCTCCAGCCCGCCCCAGAAGCTGAGATTTCTCCTGAGCGAGGTGAGCACCTGTACCTGGAGGTTGGAGACTGGGGCAGGGCTGGCAGCCAGAGCTGCGGTAGCCATGGTGCGGTTCAGCAGCGGATTGGGTGGCGTGCTGCTAGGCGGGTGTGTGGCCTTCCAGTAGGCTTCCAAGTACTCCGCCAGGTGCTCGCAAGCATCTTCCAATTGGTTCTCGTCCAGGATTATGTCAAACATTTCCTGTGGAGGTGGGGTTAGGGGCGGGGCTGGGATGAGCGGGGGCGTGACCAAGGGGTGAAGGTGTGGCCTGGGTGCAGTGGGTGGAGTCAAGGGGGTTGAAGGACAAGGTTAAAAGGCCTCTCTGGATGTGGCTCAAGGAGAGGACACTCAGACCTACAAAAGACAGAACTCAGCCCAGCTCCCTCTCATTCTAGGGACAGGGAAATCAGGCCATAGCTCTGCACACAGTAAGGAGTATTTGAACCATTTGGCTAACCAGGCATTCCTCTTTACCCAAGAACCTGTCCCAGGTGCTGTCTTCCATGCAGGCTGAAGGAAACAGGAGAACCCGAAAGGACACCTTCCCTTCCCTTCCCTGGGTCTGGGCACTCACGGGGGGACACTGTGCCAGCTTCTCCGAGGCTGCTATCTGGACATTGAGGTGTTTGGATTGAGACTTCCCTCGGGATTTGATGAGCCTCTGCAGTACCTGGTTGAAGGGGAAGAGAGGGAGCTAGAAGGACACAGGCAATGACCCAAGTCTAAAAGGCAGATTCTGCTTGGAGCCAGTGGGAACTCAGAGTCAGGGCGGTGGAATGTTCCATGATTCCCTGCCCTGAGCATCTCTGCCAGAATGAACTCACAAGCTTGTCCACTACACAAGGCTCAGGCTTAGGACGACATACAACACAGACAGACAGACAGACAGACAGACATGCACATACACACGCGCGCGCACACACTTTCTCACATAATCACGTGGCACGAAACACACTCACATACTCATATACTCAGACATACACGAGCGCACACACACACTCATACACGCTCTCACATACACACACACTCTCACTTTCTCGCACACTCATGGACATATTCACATACTCATGAGCACATACTTAAATATTCATGTAACACACTCATACATGTGTACACGCACTCACACACTCACACACACTCGCACCGTGCCTACAGACTTTATTCCAGTCCTCCAGTCTCACTCCCTCTTGTCCAGATGAACAACAGCAGTCACCCTTCATGGAGAAATCCTTGCTGGATACTAGCCTTGCTCCAAGGCTGTTGGTTTCTGAGATGAGGACTTGCTAAATCACCCAGGCTGGCATCCAACAGGCCCTGGGCATCAGTCATCTGCTGCCTCCTATCTAGTCTCCTGAGTAGCTGTTCTATGTTCCTTTACATGATTGATTTAGTCCTCCCCAAACTAAATCCAGCTATGGTGGGACATCAAATTCAAACGGAGAGACAGTCTACAACATGGTCGGCCTATACTACTGCAGAACACCATTGTCATAAAAATCTAAAGAAAGCAAAAGAACTACTCCATATTAAGAAGATTACATGTTGGGCTGAAGATATGGCTCAGTGGTGAAGAGCACTGGCTGCTCTTTCAGAGGACCCAGATTCAAATCCCAACACCCACATGGCAGATCACGGTCTGTAACTCCAGTTCCAGGGGATCAAACACAAACATACATGCAGGCAAGACACTAATGTATATATATAAAAAAATCATTCTTTAGCCGGGCGGTGGTGGGCACGCCTTTAGTCCCAGCACTTGGGAGGCAGAGGCAGGCGGATTTCTGAGTTTGAGACCAGCCTGGTCTACAGAGTGAGTTCCAGGACAGCCAGGCCTACACAGAGAAACCCTGTCTCGAAAAACAAAACAAAACAAAACAAACAAAAAAAATCATTCCTTTAAAAAAGAAGAAGAAGAAAAAAAAGAGGCAGAAAAAGACATGCAGTATGATCCAGGGTTATGGAAAATGGTCTTATAAGGGGAATTATTGGGACAATTAAAAAAGCTGAATATGAGCTTTTTTGGTTGGTTGGTTGTTTTTTGAGACAGGGTCTCACTATAGCTGGCCTGGAACTTGATATGAAGATCAGCTATAGCCTTGAACTCACAGAGGTACACCCACCTCTGCCTCTTGAGTGCAGGGACTAAAGATGTGCACCCCATTTTTAGATAACATTGGGTATACGGAGGAGGCATTGAGGCAAGCCCACACTGTCCATGAACTCACAATGTAGCTGAGGCTGACCCAAACTTCTGATCCACCTGACTCACTCTCCCAGAAAGCTCCCGGCCTTAAGAAATACATGCTAAAGTAAACAGAGTGAAGGCATAAGATTTGTTGTTAAGTATGTGCTGAGAGCTGAACCCAGGGGCTCAGGCTTTATATGTGAGCTTATAATTCATCTTAAAAATAGAAGTGAGAGGCCCAGGTGGTGGTGCACACCTTTGGTCCCCAAACTCAGGAGGCAGAGGCAGGGCATCTCTGTAAACCCAGCCTGGTCTACAGAGTGAGCTTTAGTCCAGCCAGGGCTACACAGTATAAAATCCTGTCTCAAACAAAGCCATAAGCAAAAATGAATAAAATAAAATCAGAGCTGGGGCCTGGTGAGATGGCTCAGTGGGTAAGAGCACTGATTGCTTTACCGAAGGTCCTGAGTTCAAATCCCAGCAACCACATGGTGGCTCACAACCATCTGTAATGAGATCTGATGCCCTCTTCTGGTGTGTCTGAAAATAGCTACAGTGTACTTATAACAATAACTAAATAAATCTTTAAAATAAATAAATAAATAAATAAATAAATAAATAAATAAAATCAGAGCTGGACACAATGACACAGTCATCCCAGTACTCAGGCGTCAGAAGCCAGAGGGCTGAGAGGGGAGGCTAGTCTTGGCTAATGAAAATGAGAACAAAGATTCATCGATTGAAATAAAATAAAATCAGACGAGAGGTTTAGCTTGGTAGCGCAGCACTTACTCAGCACTTAGAAGAGACACGCTGGGTTTGGTCCCTAGCAATGGAGGAGGTAGAATTAGGCAGACCAAAAGCTCAGTTCACTAGTAGCTCAGTTGGTAGAGTGCTTGCCTCCCAAGCTTGAAGACCTGAGCTCGAACTCCAGAATCGAGGTAAAAAGTTGGGCCAACATAAAAAGTTGGGGATGGTGAACCAAGGGGTTATGGCAAACACCTCTAATCCCAGCACTTGGAGAGATAGAGGATCTGAGTTTGAGGCCAGCCTAGTCTACAGAGAGAGTTCTAGGGCTACACAGAGAAACCCTGTCTCAGAAAAACAAAAATAAGTTGGGAATGGTGGTGCGAACACTATTCCAGTGCTGGTGAAGTAGAGACAGATGGATCTCTGGGACCAGCCAACCTAGACCACCAGACCAGTGAGAGACCCTGTCTCAAAAAATGTAGATGGCAGGCTGGAGAGATGGCTCAGTGGTTAAGAGCACCGACTGCTCTTCTGAAAGTCCTGAGTTCAATTCCCAGCAACCACATGGTGGCTCACAACCATCTGTAATGAGATCTGATGCCCTCTTCTGGTGTGTCTGAAGACAGCTACAGTGTACTTACATGTAATAAATAAATAAGTCTTTAAAAAAAATGTAGATGGCACCTAGAGATTGTCCTCTGGCCTACACACACACACACAAACACACAAAGTTCAGTGTCATTCATTGATACACAATGAGTTCAAGGCCAGCCTGGGACAGAGGAGACCCTGTCTCAGAACAAAAAAGAACCAAGCCAGGTGTGGTGGAACACACCTTTTAATCCCAGCACTCAGGAAGGCAGAGGCAAGAAGATCTCTGTGAGTTCGAGGCCAGCCTGGTCTACGGAGTCAGGAATGTTACAAAATACCAAACCAAACCAAACCAAACCAACAGAACATGGTGGCACATGCCAGTATGTGCCTGAAATCTTAGCACTAGGGAGACAAAGTTAAGAGAATCAGGAGTTCAAGACCATCCTTAGTTGCATAGTGAATTAGAAGCCAAAGCGAACTACATGAGATCCTGTCCCAAAAGCTGGAAACAAAGCTAACAGAAAGAATATGGTACCTTCATGGGCACCAGGCTCTTTACATAATTAATGCATTTACTAAGTTTCCTCAGTGATTACTGAAGCGTGACTAGGCAGAAGATGGGAAAACTAGGGCACAGAGATGTTACAAGAGTTGCCAGAACACAGTGACGTTAAGTGACAGCCCAGGGTAGGAAACCCAGGCTCTCAGAGCCTACGCCCATAATCTCAGTGGAGGAAGCAGCGGAACCTCCGTTACTTTCTAGGCCACAGAATGTTTCTGCATCCATTACCTCATTTGATCTTTGCAACCTCTCCCACGCTAAGGTATGTAAATCCCATCCTGACAGTTATGTTGTATCAGTAGAAATCAAGGACTCGGAAAGCTAAAGGAAATGGCGCAGAGTTCTTAGCTCGCAGGACACATCTATGGACAGACAGTCACTACTGCTGGCTGACATTATGAGCTGGATTGTGCAAAGGGCCCTTAAATCTCTCACCTCTAATCCCTCAAACTTCAGAGAGCCAGGTGTGCTGGCCTAGGCCTGTAACCCAGCCCTGGAGGGGTTGAGGGAGGAGGATCGTAAACTCAAGGCTAGCCTAGGCTATGAGTAACCCTGCCTCCAAATCGATTAACTGAGTGAAAACTTAAGAACAAAAACGTCACCTAAGTCCTTCCCCCATGTCTCTCAAATCCACTAGCATCTACAGGGGGAAGTTCACAGAGCCAGGAGTACGTCATGTGCCCAAATCCCAGGATTTGGCAGGCTAAGGCAGAGGGTAGCAAGTTCAAGATACATGGGGCAACCCTGCCCTGCAAAGAAAAGACTGTCTCAGTGGTTAGGACTCAGGTTTGATTTCCAGCCTCCATGTGGGACAGCTCACAACCTGAAATTCCAGCTCCAGGGAGAATCTGCCTCTGGCCTCGCACGCACATACTCACACTTACATACATAGTTAGCAAAAATAAAAAAGAAAATTATTTTAAGGAGGAAGAAAGGAGAGAGTTCATGGCATCCCCACCACACGAGCAACTTTGTACAGCCTGACATTAGAAGATTCAAAAATGTTCCGACCACCACACAGCTGGGTGACATTGGAACAAACTACACCAGGTTCTTTCATTTTTCTGACCCAACGATGGACCGGAAGTTTGGAGATGAGACTGACCTGTGTGACCCTAATAACATTTATAATGTTGAATACACAGAAGGCACAGCCTACCCGACTCTTTCCACCAAACTGGAACAGAGAAGGAAATTAAGGCTGGGACCTAAGTCACCCCATCATGACCCATGTACCCCGTCTCCAGAACAATCCTCGTAGACCGTATCCACCATAAGAACCGGTCTCCTGCACCCACCTTGGGAGATGTGATCTTGATGTAAACAATGATGGGGGCCAGCGACGTTTTAGAGAGCTGGGCTGGGTGGTTGATGGTGTCAGCGTCCAGGGCAACCAGCTGCAAGGTCCGGGCCAGCTCGAAGATCCGCTCAATTTCACTCTGCACCTCAGCTGGGGCATGGGGATGGGGAGGGGAGTGTAAGGTTCCCCCAGGAGGCAGTGGAGAAAAGGAAAGCTTCTGGAGGCTTCCCAGCACTTCCCACCCCACCCACCCTGACAGCCGGGGAGGGGGAGAGTGGGTGTACAGCTCACCCAGGCTGGAGCGCGTGTTGGAACGCTCGATGATGATGTGTTTGCTGGGGTTGTTGAGGACTGAGCGCTTGGCCAGGGAAATGTCAGCCGTTACCCGAGTGATGGAAATCCTGAAGGACCAGGCAGGGAAGGGGTCAGGGGTTGAGTGGGCAAGAACACATTGTCCACTTACTGACTCCAGGCTTGCCACCCTTGTCTCTGTCTCAGAGTCCCAGAGTGGTCCCTTTGGCGGTCCCTTGTGTCTCCCCACGTGGATGGAAGGAGCCACAGTCAGGTGGAGAGCCAACTCTGAGGGTCCTACCTGCCATCAAACCGATGCTTGAGGAAGTCAAACAACGCTTTCTGCATCATGTCTGTTACCTGTCATGCAGGGGTTAGGGCGGAAGGGAGAAGTCAGGCTCTCAAACCCCCCAGGAGGTCCGCCTGCTGGGCATCAGGACCCTCCCTTTCCACCTCTCGAAATGCTTGAGATGAAGAGGCCTCTAGAAGGGTGGGAGCTTCCTCGGGGACTGGGGCCTCTGATGCAGCCTGATTCCACCACCGGTCTCTTGCGTGGCATCTCCAAAAGGGCTCTTACGAGTTTTCCTTGGGAGATTGGGCCTTCCTGAGTGGACTTCCCATGAGTCAGGCCCCCTTAAAGGTTTTCTCTGAAGTTCTATGAGCTTTGGGGATATGGGACTCTTTGTAATATCTGCATACTCTGGAGGTCTGGGCCCATCTGCGTGCCCCGCCCTTTAGAGCTCTTACCTCATAGCCCTTGAGCGACGGTCCCACCAGGATGATGGGCCTCATGGACGGCACCACGTCATAGGGGGGCACATGCTCTGTCTGGGAGGGAAGCAGGGAAGGGAAACCCCAAAATAGAGATGGCACCAGCCCCTCTCCCCAAGTGTCTAGGCTCCCCATGCAGTCTTTCCTCCCTCTGACCCCAGAGCCCAAATGTCAGTGTCAGAGAGTTGGAGATGGGGGATGGCCAGGCAGGACCAGAAAGGAGGGTAAAGGGAGAAAGATTCGGAAAAGGGTATTAGAAGCCCCCCCCCCCCCCCCAGTTTATCCCCAGTGAGGCAGACACAGAAAGCTGGCATACTCACCGATTTCTGCTTCTGTTTGGCTGGATCCAGAGATTGCCAAGATGGGGAAGTGGGGAAGAGAGGGGAAGGTGCCAGGCAGGGGTGGAGGGTCAGGAAGGAGCCAGGACAGGAGAAGGGGCAAGAGAGCGGGTAGACGAGGAAAAATAACAGGCATGCGTGTTAGTGACAGACAGAGCCAGAGAGGGGATGGGACCCCGTGCCACAGGGGAGCCAAAAGTGGCCTGGGAGGCTGGAGGCAGGACGGACAGTCATCCAGTGGATTGAGACGAGTGGGTCGGGCCTCCTGCCCTTCCAGATCTAACTCTGGAAAGAGCTAGAGACACTGGGAGCCCCTAATCCAGAGCCCTATTGTGTGTTTCCCTGTATATTTTAAGGGCTCCCCTGAGAACCTGTTCTAAACCTAGGAGAGGCCCTCATGCGTCCACTCAGAGTTGGAAAGGGGCAAATGAATGCCATTCCATCCTTTACCATCCAGAGTGGGCAATTATCAGCCATGAGGACAAAACTGGATATGTTTATTGCTAGACGAAGCAAGAGCTGCCTCTTCCTGAGGAGTTGGGGAGGGGGGTTTTATAAAGAGAGGCATGGTTCCACCCTACCCCAGCCCAGCCCCGTACATCCAGCCCCGAGACTTGAAGTATAGAATGGACCACATCTGGACCACTCCAGCCTCTTTTCTTTCCAAGAGGTGGGTCCTGACTCCCCACACAGGAAACCAGACAGAATTACCTTCTTAAAGAAGGGGATGCGCTTGCCGTGGGGAGGCGGCGTAGTGACACTGCTCACGCTAGTCTTGGCTGAGCTGCCATGCTCCCCTAGCTCTGCCTCCTCCTCCTCTAACTCTAGGGGGTCTAGCTCAAAGGCAAAGTTAGTCATTTCATTACCTGGACCAGTCAGGAAGGAGTGAAGGGAGAGGAGGAAGGAGATGAGCACGGAGACACAGCGCAGAACACAAGGATGGGATGGGGAAGAAAGAAAGAAGAAGTGAATGGAATGGGGCTAGGAGAATGGAGGGGAGATGGGGGGGTATGGGGGAAGGCAGAGAGATGGAGCTACCACAGAGAGGGACAGGAGAGACATGACAGACTCAGCTTCGAGGTTAGCCTATCCTTAAAGTAGGGGCACTACTGCATGTGTTTGGGGGGACTCAGAATTGGGGTACCTCCTATTGCAGGAAGGAAGGACCACCCCACCCAGGAGAAACTCTCCCTCCCCTGGGTTGCAGGCAGCTCTTACCACTGGCAGGGGGTGTGGGGCGGCGGGTGCCAGTCACCACATCTCCCAGACTGGAACTGGAGTTGTCACCTGACTTGCTGTGTGGGCAGAGAAGCAAAGGAACTGATGAGCAAAGGTGGGCGTGGGCTGGGGGACTTCAGTGTTCACGGAGTGCATGCTGGGTAGTTCTCCAACCCACCCACCCACCCCTTCAGGCCATGGGCAGGTCCTGGAGGTCAAGGATTAGCTCTGAGGACCCCCGTCCCAGCTGGCCTCACCAGGGATAGCAAGAGAGCAGGTAGACGAGGAAAAATAACAGGCATGTGTGTTAGTGACATGAGACAGAGCCAGAGAGGGGATGGGACCCCGTACCACAGGGGAGCCAAAGGTGTCCTCCCCAACCCCTGGGCAGACACCTGGAGCTGAGGCGGTTCTGTCGCAGGGTCTGCTCCTGCAGCAGGCGAAGGCTGTCCAGTTTGACAGGGCTGGGGATGAAGCCAACCTCACAGCCTTCCTTCACCAGCCGCCCAATCCACCAGTCATTATTGTATTTCTGTGAACAAGAGACCAAGAGGAAGACTGGAGATAGGAGCCATAGCTACCTTCTAGGGAGACCTCCAGGCTGCCAACTCTGCCGGTAAATGGCTCCCTCAAAGGAGCCCCACCCCTGGCTTTAGCCTCTGATAAGATTCTCCCAATTACCACGACCAGGCCAAGACCAGGACCCTCTATGACCATGGGCCACCCTCAGTTAGAGAGAAGGTAAGAAGGTTCCTGCCTCCCTGAGATTCATGCTGTGGGTAAGAGTGAAAGCAGACACATGCACCGGGCACACTCTATCACAGGGCTCACAAGCCCTCTCAGCATCTCTGCAACTTAGGCATTACCAACCAATGAAAATCCACTGGACTCCAAGAGGTGAAGAGATTTGCCTAAGGGTACACAGCAGACTCAGCCCAGCTGCGCTCAGCTCTGCAGCTTTTTCCCACCAGACTTCCAGAGAGCCCCATCTCCTGACACCCCTAACATGCACCTCTCATGTCCCACCCTTGCCCCACTCCGGGTGCCAAGTGTTGCGCCCACCTCCTTGATGTGCAGGAAGTCCTTGGGTTCAAAGGTGATGGCCACTCCCTGTACAGGCACCTCATCCCCTGGAGACGGATTGTAGCCAACGTTTGTCCGAACAGCAAAAGCCACTGGTTTGGTCTAGAGGGGATACATGAGGTGGATGAAGGCGGACAGCCGCGGCCAAGTAGTATCTTGCTTGACCCGGATAGTAGTGACAGTGTGGTTATTTGCTTTGTAAATTATTCATTAAAATGTATACTGAATGGGTTGTGTGGTTTCCCGTTACTTTTACAATAAAAAGGCACTGGGTGGGGCACTGGGAAGATGGCTCATCAGATAAGGGTGTTTGTGGTACCAGCTTGGATCCCAGAACCTAACAGAGAGAGCTGACTTTACACAGGCATCCCCTGCCCTCCATCCGTGTGCAGCAGCATCCCCAAACACACCTAAGAACACACACACTAATGAATTCAAAAGAAACAAACAAAGACTAGAATTCAGGGCTGGAGAGGTGATGGCTCAGCCTGCAGAGGTATCTGTCCCCAAGTTTGATAGACAACCTGGGCCTAATCCCCAGGACTAATATGCAAGGTCAGACCCAACTCCTACAAGCTGGCTTCTGACCTCCATATATACGCCATGACATACACCACAAACATACAAATGCAAGATAATTTTTAAGTATTTAAAAATGGAATATAGGGCTGTGCGGTGGTGACACACGCCTTTAGTCCCAGCACTTGGGAGGCAGGCGGATTTCTGAGTTTGAGGCCAGCTTGGTCTACAGAGTGAGTTCCAGGATAGCCAGGGCTACACAGAGAAACTCTGTCTCAAAAAACCAAAAAAAAAAAATCGCGAAAAAAAAAAAATGGAATTTAGGGGCTAGAGAGATGGCTCAGCAGTTAAGAGCACTGACTGTTCTTCCAGAGGTCCTGAGTTCAATTCCCAGCAACCACATGGTGGCTCACAACCATCTGTACTGGGATCGTATGCCTTCTTCTGGTATATCTGAAGACAGCTACAGTGTACTTACATACATTAAATAAATAAATATTTAAAGAAAATAAATAAAAATGAAATCTAGGGGCTGGAGAGATTGTTCAATGGTTAAGAGCACTGGCTGTTTTTCCAGAGGTCCTGAGTTCAATTCCCAGCAACCACATGGTCGCTCACAACTGTCTATAACTCTTTTTGGTTTTTTGAGACAGAGTTTTCTGTGTATCCTTGGCTGTCCTGGAAGTCACTCTGTAGACCAGGTTGGCCTCAAACTCAGAAATCCACCTGCCTCTGCCTCCCAAGTGCTGGGATTAAAGGCATCCGCCACCACTGCCTGGCTTGTCTGTAACTCTTGTTCCAGGGGATCTGACACCTTCATTCAGATAAACATTCAGGCAACACACTGATAGGTTGTGGAAAATCAAAATAAATACATTTAAAAATGGAATCTAGGGGGCTGGAGAGATGGCTCAGCAGTTAAGAGCACTGACTGCTCTTCCAGAGGTCCTGAGTTCAATTCCCAGCAACCACATGGTGGCTCACAACCATCTGTAATGGGAACCTATGCACTCTTCTGGTGTGTCTGAAGACAGTGATAGTGTACTCATATATGTAAAATAAATAAATGTGTATGTGGGTGCCTATGAATGTGAGAGAGGCAAGTCATGAGTGTGCACGAGTCACAGTACCTATCTAGTCAGGAGTCAATTCCCTCCTGTCACTGTGGGTCCCAGGAGTAAGACTCTGGTGGTCAGGCCTGCCGTGCATGTGCTTTACTACTGAGCAACTTTACCAATGCCCCACCCCTTTCCTTTTCTCTTCTTTTCTTTTCTTTATTTTTCTTTTTTAGATATGAGAAAAGGTTTCATGTGGTCTAGGCTAACCTTGAACCCAATATGTGGCCAAGGATGATCTTGGATTTCTCCTCCTGCTTCTACCTTCCAAGGGCTGGGATTACAGACATGCGCCATTAAGCCTGGGTTGTTTGTTTGTTTGTTTGGTTGGTTTGGTTTGGTTTTGTGATGCTGGGGATTGAAGCTTGCCAAATCTATGATAGGCAAGCACTGTACCAACTGAACTACAATCCCAGTCCAGGCTGCCATTCTTCAGGAGCCTTGAGCTTTAAATCAAGCCTGAGCTGATCACTCATCCAGTGTAACTTCCCTGTGAAGTTGATAACACTTCTCAGCTCAGTGATAATCAGGGATGTCAAACACACTGATGTAAGCACAGACTCAGATGATGACAGGTACTGAGTGGTTCCCAGCACCCACATCAGGTGGCTCACAGTGCACTGTAACTCCAGCTCTGGGTTTTAGATGCCTTCTCCTGGCCTTTGTGGGCATCTGCACATGCTTAGCATACAAACATACACATAAGTACTAGATAGATAGATAGTAGATAGATAGATGATAGATAAATAGATAGATAGATAGATAGATAGATAGATAGATAGATAGATAGATA
>JADRCD010208484.1:0-32367 GCA_019843815.1 Montemys delectorum | reverse complement strand
ATAGATAGATAGATAGATAGATAGATAGATAGATAGATAGATAGATAGATATTGAGGCCCTGTGTGGTAGTACACTTTTTTTCTTTAATTTATTTTATTTTTATGAGTACACTGCATCTGTCTTCAGACACACCAGAAGAGGGCATCGGATCCCATTACAGATAAGGTTATAAGCCACCATGTGGGTGCTGGGAATTGAACTCAGGAGCTCTGGAAGAGCAACAGTCAGTGTTCTTGACCAATTCTACAGCCCAGTAGGGGGCATCTCTAACCCAGCACTTGAGAGGTTAGTCTAGTCTATATAGTGAATTCCAGGACAGCCAAAGCTCTAGAAGAGCAGATAATTCTCTTAATTGCTTAGTCATCTCTCCAGCCCCAATAAAGCAGTCTTTTAAAAGAATCTAGAGGGCTAGAGAGATGGCTCAGAGGTTAAAAGCATTGATTGCTCTTCCAGAGGTCCTGAGTTCAATTCCCAACAACCACATGGTAACTTACAACCATCTATAATGAGATCTGACGCCCTCTTCTGACATGCATATATATATGAACACTGTGTATATAATAAATAAATCTTTAAAAAAAAAAAAAAAAAAAAGAATCAGGCTGGTGAGATGGCTCAGCGGGTAAGAGCACTGACTGTTCTTCCAAAGGTCCTGAGTTCAGATCCCAGCAACCACATGGTGGCTCACAACCATCTGTAATGAGATCTGACGCCCTCTTCTGGTACGTCTGAAGACAGCTACAGTGTACCAGAGCAAGCAGAGGTTCTGAGTTCAATTCCCAGCAGCTCACAGTCATCTGTACAGCTACAGTGTACTCAGACATATTAAATAAATAAATTAATTTAAAAAAAAAGAATCTAGAATCTGGTGGGGCTGCTGGTGGCACACGCCTTTAATCCCAGCTCTTAGGGGGCAGAGGCAGGCAAATCTCTGTGAGATATACAGAGTGAGTTCCAGGACAACGAGGGCTACAGAAAAACCTTGTCTCTTAAAAAACAACAACAACAAAAACCAAACCAAAACAAAGAAATCTAGCATATGACCTTTAACCCTGTCTGTGCCTTCAGAGCATCAAGTCCATTGTTTTGTGTACATTATAGTGTCATGGAAAAGTGGCAAACGGCGACCATAATGGCAGTGAGATGGCTCAGTGGGTAAAGTACTTGTGTGCTAAGTGGTGGGAGTGGTCAGAGATCAGCCCTGAGACCTCTCCTGGCTATCACCCTCTCCTGGGCTGGCTATGTCCCACCCCTAGACAAACACCCTAGCACATATGTAAAGGCCAGGAATGGAGGTTCACATCTGAAACCTGAACACTGAGGTTTCACAAGCAGATACAGGTGAATCCAGGCGGGGCACACTGGCCAGTCAAAATGGAAAGTTCCAGGATCAGTAAGGAACAATTGAGGAAGACACCTAACATTGACCTCTGGCCTACACTACAGCATGCAAGTGCACACACATGTGTACATCATACATAGATGCACATGCGTGTACACACACACACACACACACACACACACACATACACACACACAGCTCCATCAGCCATGTGGTGCCTCAGTCTGTAATTCCACCTCTTGGTAAGCTGAGAAAGGAGGACTGCTGCTGTAAGTTCTGGGACATCCTAGGCTAAAGAGAGCCTGTTTCAAACACCAAAGCAAAGGGCCAGTAAGACGGCTCGGCATGTGTGGAGCTTGCCGCCAAGCCGGACAGCTGACTTGGATCCCTTGGTAGGAGGAGAGAACTGCTCCAGGGCTTGTCCTCTGACTCTGTGTTCAGTACAGCATGCAGTCTCTTTCCCCAAATAAGGGTGATTTTAAAAAATGTAAACACCCTCCGTGAAAAAGGGCTGGTGGTGCACGCCTTTAATCCCAGCACTTGGGAAGTAAAAGCAGGAGGACTTCTGAGTTCGAAGCCACCCTGGTCTACAGAGTGAGTTCCAGGATGGCCAGAGCTACACAGAGAAACCCTTATCTTGGAAAAAAAAAAAAGGGGGGGGAGTGGTCTGAGGATATTGCTCAGTGGTAGAGCACTCGCCTGGTATGAACAAGCCCTTAAGATCAATCTCAGGAGTGTGTGTGTGTGTGTGTGTGTGTGTGTGTGTACATGTGTATGTAGGTGTGTGTGGGTGTGTGGGTGTGTGGAGGTGCAGGGATCAGGTCTAGAAGCTGGGTATATTCTGAAGACTGAATCAGGAGCATTGAACTTCAAGGCAAGTATGGGCCACATAAACAGACTTTGCTCTGGGACAAACCGCGACCATGGCTGGGTGCCAGTCCAGAATGTTTGTTTGATTGCAGAAAGTAGGTTTGTTTTCCTTGTAGTTCTGGAGATTGAACCCGGGACCTTGTGCCAGCTGGGCAAGCACTCTACACTGAGCCACATCCCTAACCCAGGAAGAAGCAAGTTCATCACTCACCAAGCTATGTGGAAATAGCATCAGACACTTCAAAGACTGGGTGAGGAAGAAGAATCTAGCGCAGCCCATGTACTTCCTTCACAGGGGAAAGACCCAGGGACAGATCTCTGTAAGCAACTGGCCCAAAACTTGACCGAGCCTGCCCAGGCTCTTTCAGGATGGAGGTGGGGGGAGGGGACGAAGACAGTGCCCACAGGTCTCACCTTGGCTTTCTCAAGCTGGGCTAAGGCCTGGCGCTCTGCCTCCTTCCTTAGGGCTTCCCGGTCCTCCTCCAGGGACACATCAGAGTCTGACGGTCGGCTTGTGTAGGACTCTGCTGAGCCCTGAAAGCAGAGGGGACCAGCTGAAGGCCGGCACCACTTCTCCCGGCTCCTGGGACGGCATGGAGGTGCCACCAGGGGTCAAAGTTTGCAGGCCTGTGGGATGAGTGTGACCCTAGGAAAGGTGACAACAGCCAGCTGGAGGTTAAGGCAGGTCCAATGACAGCTGCTTGGGACTTGGGAGGGCTAGGAACCCGATAGGGGCACAGCCCAAGGGAGGAGTGCCAGGGGATGACTCTAACTCCCAGCTCCTCCTTCTCCGCCCTGCCCCTGAGAAGGCACAGCAGAAACTCAACGCCATCCTTTCCAGGGACTGTAGCCACCTTCTTAGGCCTGAATCCTCACGGTTGCCCACGTGTGGGTCCGTTGGAATGACAGGACCACCAAAATTGTTGATTGAGGATCAGAGGAGCAAGACATCCCCTACTCCTCTAGCTGGGAGTTTCTGAATAGGGCCACTCTGAGGCAACCCCAAGCTGCCTTATGATTTTCAGGGCAGTTCAGCAGAAGATGTGAGAGGAGAAGAGAACATAGAACAGGTCTCTGCCCCAACACTAGGCTGCTAGATTGCAGGGTAAGTCAAGTTGTTAAGACTGAGTGTGACAGGAACCCAGTGTGGGTCATAGTCACCATCCCAGAGTGCCGAGGGACTATATGGTAGAGACACACATATATGTATGAGACACATGGAAGCTATTCAGACGTCATGGCACTCGTCATGAATGTGCAGACATGTGTGTATATTTGTGAATATAAAAAGTGCATTTGAGGAAATGTCCTCCATTGTGTGTGCTGGGTATGAACAATAGAGTCACCAAAGGCGCCCCAGAGGTCTATGTCCCTGAGGATGGGAGGCAAAGGGTGAGGGAGAACAGGATGCATGGATTTGGTGTGACTTCTCAGGGTGGGGAGGTAGCAGACAAGTCTGGGAGAGAAGACGTGGAGTTACAGGTATGTGAGGGATCTCTCCTGAGGGCAGGAAAGAGTCACTGGGCTGGGATTGTCCACTGGGTTAGTGTGGGAGATGGAGGCCAAGACCTACCTCTCCCCAACTCATCAGGTGATACGTACGGCATTACCGTCCTAGGGTAAATCCTGAGAACGAGAAGCTAAAGATCTGAGTCACTAATTAAAGCTGGAGGAAAGGCATAAAACCAGGGGGGAGGAGAAGCAGAAGAACTCCCATTCTCCCTTGTTACACAGTCCCCAAAACAAGAAGAGTACACATGCCCAGATAGACAGAGACCAGCAGAAATGGACAGGCAGAGAGACAGCTGCTGACCCCAACAGACTCACATATGCATACACACACATACCCACAACCAGAAATGGGAGACAGGAAAGAGTAAAGGAGCAAAGAGACGGGCTGGAGAAAGGCCCTCCATAGCAGTCTGAGGCCTTCTTCCACCCACCCACCACCTGCCCCATCCCCAGCTCACCACTACCAGGGTCCGGCTGGGCACTTCCATCCCGGCGCCCTCAGTGCCCGGCCCTGCCGGCCTAGGGGTGGCCCACACAGCCCGCTCCCCCAGGAGCTCAGGTTACAAACAGAATTGCTACATGTGCAAACTGCTAGGGTATATTTAGCTCAGAGATGTGGCAAGGTCTGCCCCCTACTCCCGCCACCTACTGGGGGTAGGACTTGGGGAGCTAGGAGGAGGAAGAATAGGAGCCTGCGGGGTCTAACCCCTTGGCTGGCAAGGGGGAAACTGAAGGCTCTTCCTGCCTTAACAACAAAAGCATGGCATCATTGTTTCTAGACCTGGCACTGGCCAATTCTGGAACAGGAGGGCTGAAGGAATGATTAAGGAAAGAACTTCAGATCTGTTTGTGTATTTTAGACACACTCAGATCAAACCCCCACCCCCTTTGGTCTCTGGAGCTAGGCCTGGGCTCACATGTGAAAAATCCAGAGACAGAAGAATCAAAACGAAAGTACTCAGTTCAGTCAGCGATGGATCTGCCTGCTACTACTTTCTCTCGTGGACCCAGTGGGGCCACTCCCAAGGGGGACCTCCTCCCAAGAGGACCCAAGGGGCTCCTCCTACCTCTGCCCTCTCATGCTCTGTCTACTCTCTCCTTAGCCACACTCCTTTCCTTGTCTGATCCCGAGCCCCTCTTGCCTTTTTTGGGTACCAGGCTTTGTTGAGATGCTCAGTAGTCATGGCAACCACTTGCCTCCTCACTGCCTCTCCCCAGCCTAAGACGGCCTGGGGTTGAGGGAAGAGAGGAAAGTGGCAGTTTTCCCAGCTCAGCATGAGGGCCCAGAGAACTACTGACAGCACCAACTTCAGCTAGGGATGCAGGCTACATCCTTCTAAAACAAAGCATCCCTTATCCCCACATCTCGCCTCTCTCTGTACATATTTAAAATGAGCCGTGTTTGGAAGTGGAGAGAATATGTTCCTGACCCATACCTAACTAAGGCCCGGTATCTCAGCTTATTTCCAAGCACCTGTCTCAGCCCCACCCCATCACAGATTCTGGGGGAGGACATGGAAGCAGACAGCCGGCAGGGGGAGTGGGTGACAGCCCGAAGCAAGCCAGGAGGAGGCAGGCCAGGCTGTCCCTGAATGAGATGACGCAGGCAGCAGGGGCAGGCAGGCAGCAGGGGCTGGGAGCTGGTGCTGGAGGAGGGGCGGAAGCAGTGGGTGCAGAGAGGTCACCACGGGGTGTCGGGTGTGGTGGTTCCAGGCAGGTGACAAGTGACATGAGAAAAGGTGCCTGCGGAAAGTCAAGTGCAAGCCAGCCTGCACCAACCAGCGGCATCTCCCAAGCCCTCTTCCCTGTTACCTGGCGGACAAAGCTGTTGGATGTTGTGTCGGAGGAGGTGCTCCCATCTGACCTTTTGAACCGCCCTTTCCTCTTGCTGTACTTGCCCTGGAGAGATGGGGAAGGAACAAGAGTGAAATCAGAGAGAAGCTTCCCCAGTTCACCTCCTACCAGGGCTGGTGCTGTATATATATATACTACAGCCGGCCTAGCCTAGGGACTCTCAGCTCTGCCCCACCCCTATCCTCAGCTTCTCCTTCTAGAGGTGGCCAGCCTGGAAGGAAAGAGGGTCTTCTACTTCACTGACAGTGCCCAGACAACAGCCACGATGAGGAACTGTGCACGAGAGCCCAGGAGGCACACACAGGAATCCCCAAATCAAGCCAAAGGCTGGGAAGCAGGAGGCCCGAGGAATGGGAGGCTCATTAGGCAGCAAAGCTAATTAAGATGCTGGGCAGGCTGCAGCAGCCTGGGGGGGGGGGGGGGGGGGGGGGGGGCTGCCTGCAGGGCGGGGGGGGGGGTGGAGGAAGAGAGGGGGACGTCCTCTCCCCTGCATCTGGAGCTGAGGGGGCAGAGCAGCCCCCAGAGAGAGGAGGCGAGGCAACGAGGCAACCCAGGGCCAGGCTTGGTTCCTCCCCTGAGCCCAACTCCAGTGCTTTCTGCTTCCCGGAGTAGGGAGGGAAAGACATTCAACTCTAAAAGACCCAAAGTCATGTTTCTGAGAAAGGAAAAGAGGGAGGTGGTAGAGAACAAGTGTATCAGGAAGGTAAACATCCAACCTGTGGCCTGGTGCCTCGGAGCAGGCTCTGCTTCCCACTCTCGCCTCCACCCTAGCAGAACTTTCTCTCTGTCCTGGCAATCAGTGTTTATATCCCTCCTCAAGGCAGGATGCACTCCACTCCCACGCCAGCTGCTACTGCTCATGCCCCATCCCCATGGTACTAACCCTGCTCCATCAATCTAAAGGCCCTTTGGCCTCACCCCAAGCTGAAACTAGGACATATATACTCCTGCCACTACCAGGTAAGATGGTTAATCTCTCCAACTGGGGTCTAACTGGGGTGGGGGATCCATGCCTGACCTCCCCCATGCCATTGAGCATCTCTAGGCTTCCTATAAGGGAGCTGCTTCTGAGCCTCTCTCCCCCACCACACACACGCGTGCGCGCGTGCACACACACACACACACACACACACACTCATATTCTTGGGCCTTGCCCAGTACAGAATGGGCAGAATGCCCAAGAGCTCCTGCCCCCAGCCTCTATCCCAGACTTTCTAGAGGCCCCTCAGCCACCCTGCAGGCTCTGACTCCTGAGATTTGGTAACAAGGAAGCTGGTGACTCACACCTGTAATTCTCTACTCTTTGGAGGTAGGGGCAGGAGGATCAGAAGTTCAAGGCCAGCCTAGACTATATAAGATCCTATCAGACACACACACACATACACACACACACACACACACACACACACACACACACAGAGGAATAATAGGACTGAATATTCTATGTTCCTCTTTCCTTCTTAAAACTGGACATACAGCTAAACTAGTTTTGAGGTTCTCCACAGACCTGAGAGCATTCATTCTACAGTGAACCTCAGACTCTTTCACACCACTACCTCACCCCAGCTGGGCAAAGGGAGTGGCCTTCAGAGGGACAAGGGACAGCTGAAAGGAAGGCATCAGTCAGCTGCCTCCCAGACTCCAAGGGGCCTGGGGTGGAGAAACGAAGTATTTTTAGGTCTGACCTGACCCCCCCATACACACCCATCCACCACATCATGTTGCTCACAGTTGCTCCAGGCTGGCCACAGCAATGCAAGAGTTAATGCTATCCTTGGAGAAGGACAAGTCCTAGAGAAATCCCCTGGCATGGCCACCACATACCCTGCTGGCCATTCTGTGGGGACCTCGTATGCCCAAGAACACTCCTACCTAGGGGTAACTCAGGCACATAGGAAAAGTGAACAGAGAAGGCAGAGCCCCTCCCCCAGGTATAACGGCGGGCGTCCTCCACTCCAAGACAGTGACTTGGCACCCATCCAACTTTCCAAACTTTGGAGGCTCCCACCCCTTGGGGCGGGGGGGAGGTAAACTAATATGGGTGTTGGGAGTAGGGAAACATCCAAGAGAGGGATGGAGACCAGGTGACTAGGGGAGGGCCTCCCAGAGCTGATCCCTTCTCCACCTTCGAAAGCCAATAATGTCTGAGCCTTCGAAGGCCTGTTGGCAACGCCCTCTGACCATCGTCTCTGCCTTTTCCCAGTACTACCCCCGCCCCACCCACACCCACTAGCGCCCCTAAACGTGCTCTGCGTCGCCCCCCTCGCCTGATTCGCTCTCCAGCCTCCCTCCAACTCTGCTTCTCAAGGCCTGGATTCCCCCCAACCCCCATCAGCATCCCCGCTGTCAGCCTGCTGGAGCCGGTACCCCAGCAGCAGGAACCTGGACGCGGGGGAGACCTGGAGGCGAGGTTGACAGGCATTCCACCCGCCTCCTCTCCGCTCCGCAGCACCGCAGCCCGACTCGGGCCAATAGTCCATCGATCATTAACCCTCGAGAATAAGGGGTCGCGCAGACACCCCTCTCCCATCCACGCGGGGCATATAACCCTTTCCCTCCCGGGGCTTTCCAAGCCGACCCCAACCAAGATCCGTAGGAGCGGTCCTTTCCCTCGAGCTTGGCACCTCGCCTCACCTGTGGGCTGGGGTCGAAGACCTCCATAGGGATCTCTTGGGAAGGTGGGTAAGGGCCCCGGGACATGCCGCTCTTCTGGACCATGGAGAGGATCCTCCGGTCCGGCCGCCCTCCCGGCCCAGCCGGGCGCCCTCAGCGCATGGGAGAGGCCGTTCGAGCCGAGAGCAGCGCGGCGTCGCGCAGCCAGCACCGGGTGCAGTCGCCCAGCCGGACCTCGGGCTGCAAGCTTGCTGCCCTCCCGGCTCCCGCTCTGCTCTCTGCGGCCGCCGCCGCCGCCGCCGCCGCCTCCGCCCCTGAAGGCTCAGCATCTCCCCCCCGCCCCTCCCTCGCTCCCGCCCCGCGCCGCGGCCCCGCCCCTCGAGCCCCTCCGCCGGCTGCGCGCAGACAATGGCCGAGTGGCGGAGCTCGGCTGGCCTCCAGAACGCGGAGGGGCTCGATCGTTGTCTTCCGATTAGTCTGGGATGAGGGCGGTCTGCAGGGGACTAAGGGGAACCGGGCCTTGAGACTGGGGTGGAGGTGGGGGGACGTTTACCAGTGTGTGCCAAGCGTTGATGGGGGGGTGAAGCGCGGGTTGGTATGGCTGGTACCGCCTCCCTTTCTGTCCCAAACTACTCTCTCAGCTGGTCTCCCTGAGCGACTCCAGCTTGGGCCACCGGAACTTCCCGGTCCCTGTGATCCTGGGACCGGGATTTAACTCCTTTCTCCCCAGTGTGAGTCCCAGGCCTCCATGAAACTAGCTGAGTAGACCTCTCTCTCCAACCTGGCTCTAGGTCTGCCAGCTGGGGCTGAGGATGGATGGGGTGAGTGTCCAAAGGAGAGCGCCAACAGGGACAATAGGAGTGCTGTCCAGGGACCCAGGAATGCTTCAGCCTCATCAGTTACTAAGGTCTCCCAGGTTCTTCCAAAGACCACGAGTCAGGCTTGGCAAAGTCCCTGTTGCTTCTAAGAGAAAGGGAAGAGGAGGAAGTATGAAGATGGAAGGAGGGGCTATTCAAAATTGTACACCAGGACTGTTGACCTAGGATTGTCTGTCTCTATCCTTGACTGAGAAACACATGTCCTAGAACTGTGGCTAGCAACTCGGTGCCAATTTGGCTCCGGCTCAGCTGGTTATTGGATCCTAAAAGGGTCGCTCTCAAGCCAAGCAGTGGTGGGGCATACATTTAATCCCAACACTGAAGGCAGAGGTAGGCCAGCCTCATTTACACAGTGATCCTCAGGACAACCTGGGCTACACACACTGCTAATACTATGGTATCTTTGCCCATTGAAATTATTGACAAGATGAGAGAACAATAAGAAGCCCGGAAGCTGGGTATGATGGCGTACAGCCAAGTTTGGGGGGGCTAGAGGCCAGACTAGATCACATTGTGAAGTTGAGGCCAGATAGCTACATAGAGACACCCTATCACAAAACTCAATGAACAAACAAACAAAAATGTCCCACAGCAAAAAAGATGGCTGGGGTTCTGGGGGTGCTTAATGAGCAGTGTGGGGGCCATCTGTGGCAAGAGGACTAGTCCCTCCTTCATCCAGCTCTCTGTACAGAGAGCAGAGAGATAAGAAGTAAGATGAAGCCTTTCCAAGGTCGGGCACCCTAAAATAACGACTATTTTCTGAGTTCTGCTTGCCCAGAGCTTGTGTGCTGTTTGGATTTCTCAGTGTGGATACTGAGAAGTGGTTGTTCATTCTCTGATCACATCATCTTCTGATAAGGACAGTGAGCAGTGAGGAAACCTTGTATCCTTCCACAGATGTTGCCAACACTGGCAGGGTGCCTGTCTGCACACTGAGCACAACAGAGCCTGGCAAGAGGAGGTGGCCTGGACTTCTCTCGCTAGGAATGACAGCAGAGGCCTTTAATCCCAACATTCTGGAGCAATGCAGAGGCAGACAGGTCTCTGTGAGCACAAGGCCAGCCTGGTCTACAGAGGAAGTGCAGGCTGGGTAAGGTCTACAGATCCCACCTCAAAAAGAAGGAGGAGGAGGAGGAAGAGGAGGAGGAAGAAAAGAAATACATTCAGTCTGTTACATAAGTTGTAAAAGAGTAGTGACCAGGCTGGCCATAAACTTTCAGAGATCTACGTAGGTAGTGGTGGTGGGTAGTGGTGGTGCATGCCTTTAATCCCAGCACTTAGGAGGCAGAGGCAGGCGGATTTCTGAGTTCGAGGCTAGCCTGGTCTACAGAGTGAGTTCCAAGACAGCCAAGGCTATACAGAGAAACCCTGTCTCCAAAAAAACAAACAACAACGACGACAACAACAACAACAACAACAACAACAAAGAGATCTGCCTCGCTTCTGCCACCTAAATGCTGGGCTTGGAGGCATGCACCACCGCCAAAATGAAGGGTTTTTTTGTTTTGTTTTGTTTTGTTTTGTTTAAAATTGGATATTTCTGAGGCAGTGCATATATATGTTCCTTACCCTGACCCTTTCCTTTCTAACTCTCAGCTCATTTTACTGCCTAGAAAATTCAGAGGAAGAAGTTAGCAACCAAGTATAGAGGCACAGACCTGTTCTTCCAATTCAAGCACTTGAGAGAAGGTAGAGGCAGGAAGATAGAGTTGAGGCCATCCTGGGCTACGGAACAGTTCCTTGTCTCAAAAATACGTGTAGAAAAAGAGAAAGACTCTTGATCCAAGTAAGAATGAGGGCCAGAACCCTAATCTAGAACTTTCAGGGTTTTGTTTTTTTTTTTAAAAGATTTATTTATTTGCCAGGCGGTGGTGGTGCACGTCTTTAATCCCAGCACTTGGGAGGCAGAGGCAGGGGGATTTCTGAGTTCGAGGCCAGCCTGGTCTACAGAGTGAGTTCCAGGACAGCCAAGGCTACAGAGAAACCCTGTCTCGAAAAACAAAAAACGAAAACAAAACCAAGATTTATTTATTTATTTTAAGTATACACTGTTGCTGACATACCAGAATAGGACATCAGATCCAATGACAGATGGTTGTGAGCCACTATGTGCTTGCTGGGAATTGAACTCATGACCTCTGGAAGAGCAGCAAGAGAGATGGCTCTTAACTCCTGAGCCATCTCTCCAGCCCAGAACTTTGTTTTTTTGTTTTTGTTTTTGTTTTGTTTTGTTTTGGTATTTTTGAGACAGGGTTTCTCTGTGTAGCCCTGGCTGTCCTGGAACTCACTCTGTAGACCAGGCTGGCCTCGAACTCAGAAATCAGCCTGCCTCTGCCTCCCAAGTGCTGGGACTAAAGGTGTGCGCCACCACTGCCCGGCTGAGAACTTTGGTTTTTTGTTTGTTTTTTGAAGCAAGGTCTCTATTGTGGAGTCCTGGCTGTCCTGGGACTCTCTATACAGACTAGGCTGGCCTCAAACTCACAGAGATCCACCTGCCTCTGCCTCCTGAGTGCTGGGATTAAAGATATATACTACCATACCCAGCTTGGGTCTAGGACTTTAAGAAATGAGGGTTATTTTTATTTTTTTAGACTTATTTTATGTATGAGAGTACACTGTAGCTGTACAGATGGCTGTGAGCCTTCGTATAGTTGTTGGGAATTGAATTTTAGGACCTCTGCTCGCTTCAGTCCAAAGATTTATTTATTATACATAAGTGCACGCTAACTGACTTCAGGTACCAGAAGAGGGTTGTGAGCCACCACGTGGCTGCTGGGATTTGAACTCAGGACATTCGGAAGAGCAGTCAGTGCTCTTACTGGCTGAGCCATCTCAACAGCCCGAGTTATTTTTAATTTATGTGTATGTGTACACGTATGCCAGCATATCCACTCTACCCTCTATGCTGGTGCATGATGAGATGGGCACCAGATCTCAAGGACAGGACTTACAGGCAGTTTTGAACCACTACCAGATATGGGTCTTAGGAACCCAACTGCAATACTTTGCAAGAGCACAAGCCTGTGCCATCTCTAGTCCCATTCCCCAGCTTTTTTTTTTTTTTTTTAAATCGGGGCTTCCAGTATCCAGGTTGGCCTTGAACTCCATATGTAGCTAAAGATGGCCTTGAAATTCTGATCCTTCTGCCTCCCAACTACTGGGATTACAGGAATACCATCATGCCTGGCCAGATTTTGTTTTTGTTTTAAAGACAGGGTCTCATTCTGTAACCCAGATTGCCTGGACCGCCTTAAATTTGGCTGCCTCGATACCTCCATCTCATTCCCCAACTGTTAGTGCTCTGCTCCGGATCTCCAGGGATTTTAACTTTTGCCCCCCAAGAACATTCAGCCAGGGGTCTCCTGAGCCACTGGTCTTTTTTATTCTGACAACCCTTCGTTTACTCAGCCAACGTAGGTCTTCTCATGTGCTTGCTACAGTACAGATTGAGGCAAACAAGATTGATTCTGCTTGCTTGTGCTAATGCCCTTTTTGTAAAAGTAGATGCATATGATTTTCACAAGTGGATGACAGAAATATTAGGATTACGTTCGGACTACAATGGAGGAAATCGAAACACCAGAGATTAGGGATTTGCGGTGGCACCGCCAAAAATCTCTCGGTTTGGCCTGCACACGAGTTCTTAATCTCTGAGAGCGAAAGCGAGGTAGTGCTTGCTTGCTCCCTGCTGTCAATACTCTCTAACACTTCTTTCGCTAATTTTCTCCCAGCTAATTTAATAACGTCTCACAGACCACTAGCCCTCTGCGAAGACAAGGCTTTTCAGGCCAAACGCTCCTCACTCCGCCTGCGCGACTTGGCGTGACTTCCGGCTACCCAAATAACCACGTGACCCAATGTCTTTACTACGCATGTGCGCCGTGAAGTTGGACTGAACCATTTTGCCGGACGGAAGGGGTACATGTTTTGTGTTTTAAAGTTTAAAATCGGTTCTCGATCTTGAACATCTATGATCACGACTTTTTAGGAAGGAAATAAATGAGCTCGAGATGGAGGAAGATGAAATCGCGTAGCGGAAATACAGACAATCATGGAATGGGGCTTGGGCTCTCCCCTTCGCAGATAATGGGAGGAGCCCGCGGCCCACAAGCTCTTTCCTTTTGCTGCTGCGTCTGCAGCCATGAGGTGAGCGGGCCCGGCTCTCGGTTCTTGGCCGACGGGGCCGACCGGGCCGATGGGGCCAGCGAATTTTGGCGGGGATCGGGGCCGGGACCCCAGATGGCAAAGGGGAGAGGGGAGCCTGGCGTGGTGCGGCGGCTCCCGGAGCGCGGAGAGCACACGCGGCCTGGGCCTAGGGAGGGTGGACTGCGGGACGCCGAGGCCCGAAAAGACCTCCCGCGGGCGCTGCTCTCCGCCTGGCTCGCGTCGTGGGGCACCACGCGGGGAGAGCGGCAGCGACTGAGCACGGAGTGGCTCCTGGAGCCCAGCGGACCTCTGCCATGTAACATGGGGCAAGCCTCGGGCAAGCCCAGGCCTCCGAGTGCGGAGGGTGAGGCGCCCGGTTGGCCTTCACCGGAACGGCTGGTCGGCGTTTATTAATGTGAAAAAGAGCCCAGAAAGCAAAGAGCCTGACCTTCTGGGTAAACAGGCTACGCCACAGTCTGCTCCATTGATGTCTGATCTTTAATATTAAAGTCTTTACAGAGCCATGTACCCGGAAGAGCTTAAGCTCCCCCCCGCAACCCCAAATGGCTATCTACAATGGCCACATTCATCGCCCAGGTCTTGGTTTGGATTTCAAACCTTGCTTTGGAAATAGTTATTAAAGGACAGGAAGTGGGTGGCAAAAATCTTAGGGCTAGGGGGTGTATTTGCTCTTAATAGTAATTTATGCATATTGGTATATATTTTGTTCATTTTCTTTAAAAGTACTAAGACTTTAGAGGGAAGATTTTGCTTGGAGTGTTCTTCAGATGTGGCTTCCAGGGCTTAATGGTGCTTTTTGTGTACCCCAGTATGCTCAGGCTACAGAAGAGGCTCGCCTCTAGTGTCCTCCGCTGTGGGAAAAAGAAGGTCTGGTTGGACCCCAATGAGACCAACGAAATCGCCAATGCCAACTCCCGTGAGTATGGTCCCTCACCCTCGCCACCTACCTCCCAAACATATACGTACACACACATATATATCCTTTGCATTAGTTTATAGGATGCAACCATCCAGTGTTACATTTATAAATTATAAGCATAAGGTGTATTTTATAGCCACATGGAAGTTTTAAAAAGTTGAGAACTAGAGGATGTTGGATGAGGCTTCAAGACATAAGCAAGGTTGTTAGTATCAGGTGACTCCAAGTATCCGAGGGTTTCAGCTCCTTTTCAGGATGTTGGTTCAAGGATAAAAGCTTGAGTTTTGTGGCTAGCACTTTTTGTTGTTTTTTGCTTTTTGTTTTTTTTTGTTGTTGTTGTTTTTTCGAGACAGGGTTTCCCTGAATAGCCCTGGCTGTCCTGGAACTCACTCCTGTAGACCAGGCTGGCCTTGAACTCAGAAATCCACCTGCCTCTGCCTCCCAGGTGCTGGGATTAAAGGCGTGCGCCACCACCGCCCGGCTGTACTTTTCTAACTAAACAGGTATATTGTGCTTTCCCAGGTCAGCAGATCAGGAAGCTGATCAAAGATGGTCTGATCATCCGGAAGCCTGTGACTGTCCATTCCCGAGCTCGCTGCCGGAAAAACACCTTGGCCCGACGGAAGGGCAGGCATATGGGCATAGGTAAGAATGGTCTAGCCTTTCACCCTGCCTCCTAAACAGTGGGTACAGTGGTAGAGCACTTGCTCAGCAAGCTTAAAACTCTGGTCGAGGTCTACACTGACACTGGTGATCTTTTTCTCCCACCTTGTGCCATTGCTGGTTGATAACTTCTTTTACAAGGATACGAGTTGGCACTAGTACTGGGTTTGTTGGTGGGGAAGAGATGTCAGCATTAAGTCCCTATGTTATTATTCCGGTTATGCTGGATGTTTTAAAACTGGGCGGTTGAAGGGGCTGCTCAGAAGTGGGGAGACACATACTGCTCATGCAGAGGATGTGAAGTTTGGCCCCAATACTCATGGCTCACCTGTGTGCATGTTCTTCCACGTTTAGGAAATGACTTTTATAGCCTCTGTTGTCGAAAGCGATAAGGGTCATACATGTCTTATCGCAACCTCATGCTTATAGAATGAGAGGGCCGTAATTTCCAAGTTTGAGCTAAAGCCAGTAGATCTCAATTTCAAGGCCAGCTTTGATGCTGTCCCCCCAGCCCCGAAAGGGTAAATTGTGTTTTAAATTTATTATACATAAGTACACTGTGGCTGACTTCAGACACACCAGAAGAGGGCGTCAGATCTTGTTACGGGTGGTTGTGTGAGCCACCATGTGGTTGCTGGGATTTGAACTCAGGATCATCGGAAGAGCAGTCAGTGCTCTTACCCACTGAGCCATCTCCCCAGCCCCGGTAAATTGTTAATGTTTGTGTTTATTGAGACCGTCACCAGCACAGCTCTGGCTGGTCTTGTGCAGGGCTATCTGCATCTGCTGTTTGTGTTCTCTTGACTCAGTAGGTAAAAGAAATTAAGTGTTTGGAGTTAATATTTCTTAAAATGAAAGACAAGTGAGGGAGAGACAGCTCAGTTGTCTGAGTGACTTGAAACTTAAGTCTCATTCCTAATTCTTGCTCAGGGAAGAGGAAGGGTACAGCCAATGCTCGGATGCCCGAGAAGGTGACCTGGATGAGAAGGATGAGGATCTTGCGCCGGCTTCTCAGGAGATACCGGGAATCTAAGAAGATTGACCGCCATATGTAAGCCCACCCTCTGCCACTTTGATGCTTTGCCTTTTCATCCTTCTTTGTCTCAGTTTGAGCAGGAATCCTGCCAAGGGAATTGTCTAAATCTAACCCCTTACGCTATCAGTAGCCCAAGATCTGAATTGGCCAGGCAAGTCACGTGTAGGAGCTGCCCCAAAGTCTTTAGGAACAAGAGTCCCTATAGTGACGGGCTTGGTGACCTTGGGGAGAGGAATAGCTCAAATCCCATTGTTAACCAGAGTTTTTGGTCGTTGTCCCCGCAGGTACCACAGCCTGTACCTGAAGGTCAAAGGGAATGTGTTCAAAAACAAGCGGATTCTCATGGAGCACATCCACAAGCTGAAGGCTGACAAGGCCCGCAAGAAGCTACTGGCGTAAGTTTCTCCAAGAGTGATCTTGGGGCTAGAGAGATGTCTCTGGTTAAGAGCACTGACTGCTCTTCCAGAGGTCCTGAGTTCAGTTCCAGCAACCACATGATGGCTCACAACCTCTTCTGGTGTGTCTGGAGACAGCTGCAGTGCACTTATGTACATTAAATAAATAATTGAGGGACAGTACTGAACATCATTGTAGTACCTTTAGTACTGTTTGATACTTGGCAGCGGCTGTCACACTTACCACCTGCCCATCCTCACCTATGTAGGTGAAATGAGCTGCTGTTCTTTGGGCTGACACAGCTCCAAGGGTTTAGAGGTCTGGGGTGTCCCTTCCTAGCTGTTCATCTGCGCCCAGGCTGACTGTCTTTCTCTTCCTTGCACTAGTGACCAGGCTGAGGCGCGCAGGTCTAAGACCAAGGAAGCACGAAAGCGCCGGGAGGAGCGTCTCCAGGCCAAGAAGGAAGAGATCATCAAGACTCTGTCCAAGGAGGAAGAGACCAAGAAATAAAGCTTCCCTCGTGTCTGTACATAGTGGCCTGGCTGTGGCCTCACATGGTTCAATCATTAAAATAAAACAAGCCCTTGTCCATTGCCCTCTTTTTAGCAGTTTTGACTGCTGCGTCTTAATGATTCAAGGTCCAGAGCTGGCCACACAGGCCTGGGATGTCAGCCTAGGATTTGGTTTCAGGGTTGTATTGGGACTGATTGAGGGGTCACCTACTTATCATAGCCTTAAATGATGATGTATCCATTCTCTAGTGTGGCTGAGTCCATCAAGCAGCCTGTTTGAAGGGTTCTAGTCCCAAAGTCTGGTATGCCTGTGTGTGCTCAGCTGCTTGAAACCTGCCTGAGGATCTCCTGAAGCATTTACCTTTTTGTTTTGTTTTAGATTTATTTACATTATGTATGTGAGTGCTTCTCTTCACCTGGACACTAGAAGAGGGCATCCGATTTCATTACAGATGGTTGTGAGCCATCCTGTGGTTTCTGGGAATTGTACTCTGGAAGAGGAGCAGTCAATGCTCTCAACTGCTGAGCCATTTACTGAAAGCTGCCTGTAAGATTAATTGCAGTGAGCCGAGTACCACCTTTTACATTGACTCTGGAGTCTTCACACTATAATGAAGCTGGTTCAGTCATGTCTATTTTGTGGCTGATGGGAACATGGGCAGAGTGAGGCAGTTCAGACTGATTGCCAGGTCCTCCAAAGACTTCAAAACCTTTGGTGAGGAAGGACACTGGGGGTTTGAAATAAAATGTCCTGTAGTGAGCTCTGAGTTACACTTGGATTACCAAGGAAAGTTGGGTTCACCTTAAACAGATAAACTGTGGCCCCCCTCAGGAGCAGCGCATTTCAAGGAAGCTGTGGAAAGAAGTTTGAGGAGGAAGGTGTACAAGGGCACAAGAACCAGTAGACTCCACCGATCTGCTTCATCTTTGTCCAGTTCTGGGCAGGGAAGAAAGGTGGTAGAAGGCTGTAACTATGAACCCCAAACAGCAGCACTCACAGGACCTTCCTATGTCCCCAGGCCTGATTTCTGGACTCCATTGTCCATTGTAGCAGCCTGCATTTTCCAACTTGGGTTCTATAAGATCTTCCTGTGAGGAGCAGTGGTGGTGCTTACCTTAAATCCCAGCATTTGGGAGGCAGAGGCAGGTGGGTCTCTTGAGTCCGAGGCCAGCCTTGTCTACAGAGTGAGTTCCAAGACAACCACAGAGAAACCCTGTCTCGAAAAACAAAACAAAAAGAACCTGTCTCAAAAGATTTTCCTAATAGTAAAGCTTCCAAGGCCTGGAGAAGGAATGGCCTTGGCCAAGTCCTGCTGGCCTGAAAGGAAAGGATTAGAGACCACCCAATCCCGACGGGAAGGCAGTGATCCAAGCACAGTAGCCACAGTTCCATCCTAGCCAGAAGATGGTGCTGTTCGCTCACTGGTGGTTTGTAGACTGGGCTCTCAGGCCTTTTGTTTGGTTGATATTGGGTAATTTTGGAAGGTTATGATTTTTTTATTATTAATATTTTGTTTTATTTTAAAGGACTTGTTTGCTTTTCTGTGCATTGATGTTTTGCCTACATGGATGTCTGTGTGAAGATACCAGGTCTTCTGGAACTGGAATTATAAACAGTGAGCTGCCATATTGGGAGTTGGCAGCTGGGAATTGAACCTGGGTCCTCAGGAAGAGCAACATCTGAGCTATCTCTCCAGCCCTATGATAGTTTGTTTTAATGTCAACTTGCCACAAATTAGAAGAATCAAACAAGTAGGGAACCTCACCTGAGGAATTCTGATTGCCTTAATAATAGGTGTTAGGAAGACCCACCCTCAAAGGGTCCAGATAAAAAAGGGAGAAGGACAATCACTCCTTTCCCTGACTGATCTTCTCTTGTGTCACCAAGTTAATTTACCCTGCTGCTACCACCTTCATTGATGACAGAACCAATGATTCCAGGGTTCCACCACTGACTACAAACCAGTGGCTCTCTAAGGACTAGGTTTTCAGTGTCAAAGTGGGACTGCTTAGGCACCTAGCCTTAAGACCCAAGCCAGTCAGTCAGCAGCACTCTCCAGTGGTCTCTGCTTCCATTCCCAACCCCAGGCATCTACCTTGAGTCCCTGCCCTGGTTTTCCTTGGCTGTAACCTGTAACCCAAATAAACCCTGTTCTCGCCCAAGCTGTTTTAGGTCACTTTCACACAGTGACAGAGAAGCAAACTAAGAAAGATACAGGAAGTATAGATGGGCTGAGGGGTCTCCTCAAAAAACCACTCCTGATAGACAATGCTCTGCCACTGAACTATTCTCTATCCCACTGTCAGCTTTTCCTGACAGCCACCCAGGCCTAGAAGGAACATCTCTCCTACCATGGGCTCTAGCACTTTTTTTTTTTTTCCCCTGAGATAGGGTTTTTCTGTGTAGCCCTGGCTGTCCTGGAACTCTCTCTGTAAACCAGGCTGGCCTTGAACTCAGAAATCCGCCTGCCTCTGCCTCCCAAGTGCTGGGATTAAAGGCGTGCGCCACCACCGCCCGGTTGGGGCTCTGGCACTTTTACAGGAAAATACATGAAGAGAGTCTAATTTTCAGGGAGCTTCAAGCATAAAGGATCCCTAAATAGGGCTGGAGAGATGACTCAGTGGTTAAGAGCAGTAGCGGCTCTTCCAGAGGTCCTGAGTTCAATTCCCAGCAACCACATGGTGGCTTACAACCATCTGTAATGGGATCCGATGCCCTCTTCTGGTGTGGTGACCTCAAATACATAAAAGTGAATAAATAAATCTTTAAAAGAAAGAAAGAGAGAAAGAAAGAATCCTTAAATAACTGTTGAGTCCACTCCAGGCCCTGGAAATCCAATCATCTTAGCACTGAGTATAGCTCTGTCTGCAGCACAGGATGTACTTAGCATGAGCTCCCGCCCAGCTCCATCCGCCTCAGCCGTTCCAGCCCCTCATGATGGGCCCTTTCATTTAAGAGAATCTGACTTGGGGCGGGAGAGATGGGTAGCAGTTTAGAGCATTTGCAGCTATTCCTGAGGACTATGCTTCAATTCCCAGAGCCAACAGTGGACAGTCCCAGCCACCTGTAACTCCAACTCTAATACCTTCTGCCCTTCCTTGGCACCCACTCACATACACATAGGGACGCACACGTTAATAATAAAAACAAATCCTTTTATAAGTATATGACTAGCCAAGCATGGTGGTCCATGTAATCCTGGCACTCAGGAGCCCAATTGCTCCAAGTTTTAGGCCAGCTGGGGCTCCACAGCAAAATGGACCAAAAGTATAGAACTATTCCCATCAAATAATTTTATATATCTTTCCGAGGGGCTCACTGTCTCCCAGGTAAAGACTCTGAAAAACGCCAACTTGTTCTCTCCTTCTCTCTTTCTTTCTGTTTGTTTTCAAGACAGGGTTTCTCTGTGTAGCCCTGGTTATCCTGAAACTTATCCCATAGACCAGGCTGGCCCTGAACTCCAAGACTCACCTTCTTCCATCTCTGAGTCCTGGGATTAAAGGAGTGTGCCATCACCCGGCTATCCAAGTTGCCCCAGTGACTTCCCAGAATCTCAACATTTTCTAGTTATGAGTACCACGGAAGTCCGGCTCTGGGCTGCCAGCTGTGGGTATGACTCAGAGTACTGCCATGGCAGAGCCACGGATGTAGGCTGTGAGCCGGAGACAAGCTTGGAAAGTAAGGCTGGCTTTGGCCTCTTCCTTGGTGGCACCAGTGAAGCTGAGGCAGGGATGAGCTATGCCACCCCCTTTAAAACAGAAGTGTACATCTGCCTTCCTTAGGGTCCAAGCCCTAGGGGACTGGGGGATGCAGGAGGCTGAAGAGAGGGGACTAGGCCACCTAGGTGGTGGGATTACACAAAGAGCCTCACTGCCTGAGTCCCCCCTGTCCCCCATCTCCAGCATCTATTACCCTGTCCTTTTAGGTCTCCCCATCTCTGGCTCCTACCTTTTTCTTTCTGCATCTCCCTTGAGCCCAAGTGGGTTGTACCAGGAGATCTCAGGCTGAGACAGAGGGAAGAGAGTAGGATGTGTGTAGGTCAGAGATGGTACTGGCAGATTTCTGGGCATCCCCAGGCCAGTAGTGTGGCTGGTCCAGATCCTCAAGAACAGGCAGGGAGGAGGGTAGAGGCTACAGTGGGGACACCAGCTGTTCCCAGCCCCTAGGCTGGGAGCCTGCTGTCAGTGGCTCAGCCACCCAAAAAAGCTGCTGTGCTCAGCAGCGCAGCAAACAGACTGGGGGAGGGGGTCTAGGCCAGCTGCTGGCTGGTGGCAGGCACTGGGTATGCATGAGGCTTGAAAGGCTTGAGTTCAACATTCCCACTGGTCTCTAGTGAGTTGGGAACATCCATTTCTGGAGCTCCTGGCTCATCCATCTCAGGCTGTCCTCTGTCGTGGCTGCTTAAGGCACTGAGTGACACAGGGCAGGGCTATAAGATGTCTAGGTCCTTCTTTGTTTGGTAATCCCGGACAAATCATTAGTTTCCGATAGGCATCGGTCTTCTTAAGTGTAAAATGAGCGTGTTGTCTTGTATAAAGTGGATGACATCTGGTACACCACTTACCATCTCTACCGCAATGTCCTCATCTGTCAAAGAGTTCAGCATGGTCTGAGGTTTGGTTTTTTTTTTTTTTTTTCAAGACAGGGTTTCTCTGTGTAGCCCTGGCTGTCCTGTAACTCACTCTGTAGACCAGGCTGGCCTTGAACTCAGAAATCCCCCTGTTTCTGCCTCCCAAGTGCTGGGATTAAAGGTGTGCACCACCACCGCCCGGCAGGATCTGAGTTATTGAGGGGACCAAATAGCATGAGGTTCCCAGCATGCTCCTCGGGCCATACCTGGTGTTTAATTATGTGAACTCCTCTTCCAGGCAGGCATGGTGCTGCACACCTGTAGTCTCAGCTACTAGAGAGGTGCACCGATGCTGGAGGATCAAGAAATCCAGGAGAAGATGCCTGGGTTACATAATTCTAGCTACAGTCTTCAAAGGCAGGCGTGGTGCCTTCTACCTGCAACCCAGAACTTGGGAGGCTGAAGTAGGACATTACTGATTCAAAACAAGACCCCATTCCAAAAAAAAAAAAAAAAAAAAAAAAAAAAAAAAAAATTGGTGCGTGTGTGTTCCAGTTCCAGGCGAGGAATTCTAGAAGAGGATGGTCTTTTTTCCCTCTCCACCCTCAATCTCTATTGCTTTCACTGGATGAAGGGCCCCAAAGGATGCTCAAGGAGGAGGTGCCACAATCTGGTCCCAGCCAGCCTACCTAACTCCGAAGGTGAAGGGAGGTGGGGACCCAGACTCCGATGCAGGAGCAGGTACTTGTCAAGACAGGCAGATTCCCACTTTTCTGCGATCTGGCAGCACCACCACTGCCCTGGCACTCCCGCAGTAGCCTCGGGCTCGCTTGCTCCCCCCTGCACCTATAAATAGCTCAGGACACGCGAGCCGCGCGAGTGACGCGGCCGGGCAGGCGCGGGAAGGCGGCTGCTTGGCTGGAGCAGATGGGTGGCTGCCCCAGAGGGGCGTGCGTGACCCCCCCCACACACACCGTTCACTTCTCTTCCCCTCCCCCCATGCCAGGCAGCTGATGACGGACGCTGCTGAGTCATCTCCTGGCCCCAGCGTCCTCCACTGTCCCCCTCCACCACCTCTGAATCTCAGGCTTGGGGGCTGCAGAGAGAGGCGGCCTCCGAGGCTGAAGCGTGCAGGTCTGCGCAAACAAGGTCACTGTGGGTCAGTCCCCTGTGCCATTCAACAGCATGTAGAATCCAGAAGTGACCTCAGCCCCACCTCCCTGGCTTGACTTTGTTTCCCGCTTTCCTCGGGTCCTTCAGCATCCTTCTGTGGTCCCCAAGCTAGCACATCCTACTCTGATGCCCCTCCTCTCAGAGGTACAATACCTCTTGTACCTTTGGGTACAATACCTCTTGTATCCTTGGCTCCCATCCCAGCCTGATCCCAGCTTGCTTTCTCTATCCCAATCAGATACACAGAGCAGGCAAGCTGAGACAAGAAACATTTAATTATAGGCCTGGGGGCTCAGCAAAGCCCCCGCAGACCCGTCATGCAGCCTCATGTACAGTGGGCATTGGACCCGCCCCGGGGATTTTGCTGGGGGGGGGGCCCTCATGGCAGCAAACAGGGCAGTGTGGCTTTAGTCCCCTTTTAGGGGAAAAAGTGGGGCAAAGTGTGTTGGGTAGAGAGTCAGTGTCCTCTCACTGTATGGAAGGCATGATTGTGCCCAGAACTGGGAATGGCATTGGCTGACAGGATCAGGGCATAAAAGGAGGGTCTGAGCTAGGATGGGGGCTGGCACCAAGAAAAAAAAAAAAAAAAAAAGCAGCCTTTGAGGAAGAGATCCTTTGTCCTGCCAGGGGAGCTAAGGGTTCCTAGAGCATCATTTGATGGTGGCCAAAAAGAACTTTGCATATGCTTCCTCAGTCTCCCAAGGTAATCTTCCCAGGGATGGGCCCTGCAGAGCCCAGTGAGAAGGTTTGGTCCATCTGAAGGCAGAGCTTTTAGAGAAACCAGGCCCCACAACCTCAGACTCCCCTAGCTGTCTGCTTCTGGTGGGTGACAGGGATTTCTGGAGTCCTAATACTGAAATGTTTCGTCGAAGCAGGGGCCAGTGTTTTGTTCTCGCCTGGGTCTTTGCCCAGGTTGCTCTCGGACACCGATTTCTAGTAGACAAAGGAGAATGAGACTGTTCTGTGAGGACTGTCCTCAATAGAACAGATTCCTACAAAGTGTTACATCCCTTCCAGGCCTCAGCCCTGACCCTGCTCTGTCGGCCAGGTTTCAAGTAATTGGGAAGATTCCTGAACTTTCCTGAGAATTGAAGGGGTGACAGGTGGTTAACTTAGGGCTCTCCCATAGTCCTCAGCATCTTCTCAAGCCAGAGGGGGAGGGCTAAGGAACACCAACAGGTCCTCTCTCAAGGCCCCACTTGCAAAGGGGTGGATAACACAGACCCAAGCAAAGGCTGTGGGCAGAGAGGAGTCAGGCATGCAAAGGCAATATGGGCAGGTAGTCTCTGGAAGACAGCGGGCGACTGCCTAGGGTGGGACTCACTATGGCAACCCAACTAGGTGGTGCTTGGGCTCTGGGTGGACCTACCTGTAGCTTCTTTATTTCTTCCCACTTTTGACTCCCTTCCCCAAGCCCCAGAAGATCACCCCATTCAGGATACCCTGCCCAAGAAATAAAACCTTCTCAGTGCAGAAGGCTCCTAAGTGGGGGTGGGTGACGCTTAGGAGAGAGACGGGGTGAGGAAGGGTGTGGCTAGGATGCCCGATTCCTTCTCAGGCCAGAAGCAAGAGCCAGGCATGGGCAGGGGTAGCATCTTGGTTTCTGTCAGATCTCTGCCAAGGAGTCGGCTGGCACCAAGCCCCGCTTCTTGCCACTGCTGACTCGGATGAAGCCATCACTATCCTTGCTTCTGCTCACGCCTACACAGATCTGAGTGGAGACAGGAGAGAGAGGGAGAGAGAGAGAGAGAGAGAGAGAGAGAGAGAGAGAGAGAGAGAGAGAGAGAGAGAGAGAGGAGACCAGGAATGAGTACTGCTCCTGACTCCAAAGGACATGCCCCAGGGGAGGGCGGGGCTGGCATAAGTCTTGTGGAGAGAGCTGATGCAGGCAGATCCTAGAAGGGATCAGCAGCAAGACCAGGACCCAGGGGATAGCAAGCAAGCAGCACTGTCAGCATCAGAGCTGAACCTGGTAATGAGTTAAACCAATGTCCGGTCCTGATCCCATGTCACAGACTGGAGGGGGAAAGGGCTATCCTGAGGTGACCCAGCAAGCTAGAGGGCACGTGCTTAAACTAGCCAGAGGCACACTAAGTCCTAGCACTCAGGAGGCCGAGGTGGGAGATGTTTGAGTTTAAGGCCAGCCTGGTCTACATAGTTGAGTTCTAGGCCACTCACAGTTAGCACTACATATAAAACACTGTCTAAGACTCTTGACACCATGAGCCCTCAACTCCATAATCCTATGGCCATCAGTCACGTAGGGCAATGCCCCAAGCTCCTGGTATTCTGGCTGGACTCCACGCCCACAGTCACCTGACCACAGCCAGGCATGCCCTGCCCCACAGTTACCTGGCAGTAGCGAGGTGGCCCAACTCATCATAAAAGGAACTGCTTGCCCCTTTCTCTCTCTCTTGCCTCTCTTACTCTTTTTTTTTTAACATTTATTTATTATTGTAAATAAGTACACTGTAGCTGTCTTCAGACACACCAGAAGAGAGCATCAGATCTCATTATGGATGGTTGTGAGCCACCATGTGGTTGCTGGGATTTGAACTCAGGACCTTCAGAAGAGTAGTCAGTGCTTTTGCCCACTAAGCCATCTTGCCAGCCCCGCCTCTCTTACTCTTTGCTCTTACTCTTGCTCCCTTGTTCCCCCTCTCTCCCCAGTCCTTCTCCCCTCTCTCCACATGGCCATGGCCGGCACTTGGGAGGCAGAGGCAGGCGGATTTCCGAGTTCGAGGCCAGCCTGGTCAACAGAGTTCCAGGACAGCCAGGGCTACACAGAGAAACCCTGTCTCGGGAAAAAAAAACAAAAAAACCAAAACAAACCAAAACAAAAACAAACAAACAAACAAACAAAAACCACTGTCTAATAAAAGCAAGCAGAGATGGGCACATGGATGTGAGTTCAAGGCCAGCCTGGCCTACATAGAGAGTTCCAGGACAGCCAGGATTAAGGCTACATAGTAAAATACTGTCTAATAAAAACAAAAAGCAAGAACTGGAGAGATGGCTCAGTCTCAGTGGTTAAGAACCCTGGCTACTCTTCCAGAGGAGCCGGGTGTAATTCCCAGTACCAACATGGCAGCTCACAACTGTCTGTAACTCCAGTTCTAGGGCATCTGACACCCTCACACCAATGTATATAAATAAAGTTAAATAAAAAATTTTTTTTAAAAAAGCAAGGTCTGGAGAGAGAGATCAATGCTTAAGTCACCAAGGTTCTCAACACGTGGGGCAAGACGCCTTTGAGGGACAAATATCAGATATCCTGCATATCAGATTTTGTTTGTTTTGTGTGTGTGTGTGTGTTTGTTGTTGTTTTGTTTTGTTTTGTCTTTCCAGACAGGATCTGGCTACATTACAATTCTTTTTTTTTTGTTTTGTTTTTTGTTTTTCTAAATAGGGTTTCTCTATGTAGCCCTGGCTGTTCTGGAACTCACTCTGTAGACCAGGCTGGCCTCGAATTCAGAAATCTGCCTGCTTCGGCCTCCCAAGTGCTGGGATTAAAGGCGTGCGCCACCACTGCCTGGCTTACAATTCTTAACAGTAGCAAAATTCCAGTTATGACATAGTGATGAAATCATCTTATAGTTAGGGTTCACATGAGGAACTGTATTAAAGGGTCACAGTGTTAGGAAACTTGAGGACCACTGGGTTAAGAGCTGTACTGACTGCCCTTCCAGAGCACCCTCCCATCACACACACACACACACACACACACACACACACACACACACACCGTTCAATTCCCACCACCCACATGGCAGGTCACAGCTATGACTCCAATCTCAGGGGATCCAACGGCCTCTTCTGGTTTCTGTGGGCACCAGGCATGCACACAATGAACAGAAACGCATGCAGACAGAACACTCCTACACATAAAAGATAAATTAAAAACAAACAACAGAAAATAGTCAAGCCTGCAGATTCATGATTTGGTGCTCTGTTTTATTCCAGCTGCCTCTGACATCAAGTCCCCAGGGAGCACTTACCATCTTTTTGTTCCTTTGGCTTTTGTCTTTTAGAGATGGGGGTCTCGCTATGTAGCCCTGACACTTGCTATACAGTCTTTATTTTCTATTTTTTGTTTCTTTGTTCTTCAACACAGGTTTTCTAGCTGTAGCTCTGGCTGTCCTGGAACTCACTCTGTAGACCAGGCTGGTCTCAAACTCACAGAAATCCTTCTACTTCAGCCTCCCAGGTCTACACCACCGCCCAGCTGCTATATAGTTTTAGACCTAAGACAATCCTCCGGCCTTAGCTGGGTCCCAGGCATGTACCACCATGTCCAGTTTATGTGCTGCTGGGGCTGGACCCCAGGGCAAGCCGTCCATCAGCACCCCAGGTATGGTCTAGAGATGTCTTCCCTCCTAACCTGCTTGTATCCTCCAGACCCTCCTGCGGGGCACTTGACACCCTCACTCAGTATGTACCCCATGCCTGAACCCCGGCAGGGCCCTGGCACCCACCTGGTTCTCCTTAAGGCTCATGTAACCCTGTTCCTTGTTTCCAGAGAAGGGCTGACAGCATCGCCAAACATTCTCTCCCGGCCTCACCCGCTGCACAAAATTGGCTGGGAAGAAGCCAACCCGGTCACCAATCTTGCCCTGGGGATGAGGGTATCATTAGGAGAAGCATCAGTTTTACCCCAACTCTTTCTCTAGAACCAGTTCCTACTCAGAGTCAGGACTATGGTCCTCCAGACCTTGGGCTCTCGTTCCAGCCCCTAGCTGGGCATGGCTTCTGGCCTTGGAAGGCTAATGGGTGGGTAGGGTCCGATGATAGATGGGGAGGGAAACTGACACTGACAGCAAGACCCAAGGACCCAAGGGTTGGCTCTAGGCTTGGCCTGGGCAAGCCACTGGAGGAAGTCTGAAGGGAAGGTAGGGTAGCAGCTATCAGAGCCCGTCTCGCCCCGGACCCCACTCTGCCACGGTACCTTCCACCAGTCTTCATTAGAGTCATCCACTAGCATGATCCGATCTCCAGGCCTGGGAAAGAGAGACCTGGGGTAGTGTGTGGGTACCCAGGTGCCCTGCACTCCCCTCTCATGTGGGAAAGGATTCTAAGTACCCTTAGAGGCCATTGAGACCAGAGATACACCAGGTTCTCTGAAATAGTCCAGAATTGGGCAGGAGGCAGGACACTACACCAATCCCTCAGGGCAGCCCCAGCCCCTCTGAGTACAGAATAATTAGATGTGCAAAGAGCAAAGGTCCCCACCATCCTCTGTTCTGAGGTTAGTGCGGTTAGGCAGGGCTAGACCACTCAGAAAGGACTCACTGCAGGGCCAGGTCATTGTTCTCCTGGGGCAGGAACTTGTAGAGGGCGACGTAGGAGTACATGGGTCCCACATCTTTCCGCAGGGGCAGCTTTGGGGGCTGTAGGAAAAGTTCTGGGTCAGTGATGATGGGCCATCTCCTTGCACCACCCACTGGTCCACTTGCTGTGACTGTGCATGCCTGCCCCCGTGGTCTGTGACATAGGACAGAGTGAATATCTGGTAAGTAATAGGGCCTAATGTGTATCTCCCTAACCTTGGGTGAGGGAGAGAACTAATCTAGAGAGGGAAGAATGGCCTCTGCTGCATTCAAGAATGGCCCGCCCTTGGGAAGGCAGGGGTGGGATGAGAGACAGTGGAGACCCCTCCCAATCTTCATGGCTTTTTTCTTGACTGTGGCCTCTTTCTGAGGCCTGAGAACACAGGAGGGAGGAAGTAGTCAGCACCCTTTGTACTGTGTTATAATGTACATATTGATCAATGACAAGAAATGACATTCCTTCCCACCCTGGCCTGTGGGTTCCAAGCTAACCCCGGGCATACCTGCTGTCCAGGGCTCTTCTCCTCTGGTCCTGAGCCTTCACTTTCTGCTGGAGCTGTGAATACTGGAAACAGCAAGGTCAGGCCAAAAGGTGAAACTTCCAGAAATACCTCCCCTACCCTCTTCCTGTGCCTGGGGCCTTCTCACCCTGGCTTACCACTGTCACCAGGCCCCTCTTCTGAGCTGCGGATGCTGCCTTCCCCATCTTCTGTTAGCTCATCACGCTCACTCTGGGGAGAAACAGGAGGAGGATCAGCCCCTCGGCCCACAGTCACGCTCCGGTCCCCCTCCCTTAGGCGACCCCTTCTGTGCCCAGCATACCAGGCTCCGTGTGGGGGACTCGGACGTGCTGCTGAAGCTGGAACGATTCATCAGTGCCAGGGAGGTGCCATAGCGCAGGGTCTCATACACTGGGTCCACCTTCCCGCTGCTCCCTGCGCAGAGCATCCAACTTCAATGCCTGGCACCCCGATGCCAACCTGGATTCACCCTGAAGCTCCAATATATGGGTCCCAAGACTAGAACGCAGGTTGCCAGATTTGGTGACAAGAGGTTTTATTTGCTGAGCTAACTTAAAGCAAAGCCAAACCAGCTCCATTTATGTGTTATTAGTATTTCGTGTTTAAGGCAGTGTCTCATAGAGCTCTAGACTCTATGTAGTAATGGTGGTTCCCCTGCCTTCTGAATGTTGGGATGCCTGGCATGACACCTGACTCAGTCTCACCTCCTTCAGTGGTGTCTGTGTCTGGCCCAGTGCCTCAAACTAAGTAGGTGCTCACTAAATTGCTCTTTGGGAGATGAATGGAAAAATCAATAAATGGAGCCCATATCCGGGGCAAGAGCATCCAGGGAAGGGAGTAGGGAGTGCCAGGAACAGGCAGTGCCTGTGTGACTCAGGTATGGAACTGAGAAAGGTGAGGATTTTTTTTTTTTTTTTTTTTTTTTTTGAGACAGGGTTTCCCTGTGTAGCCCTGGCTGTCCTGGAACTCACTCTGTAGACCAGGCTGGCCTCGAACTCAGAAATCTGCCTGCCTCTGCCTCCCAAGGGCTGGGATTAAAGGTGTGCGCTAAGGTGTGGATTTCTCACCGGATCTCTGAGAACAGCAGCCCTAGAGTATGGGTCACTTACCGGTAGGTGGGGACTCTCTGCTTACGGCACAGGCTGGTGGTGGCTCATGCACCAGGAGTGGGGAGCTGAAGTTGCGTCGAAAAGATGTAGACTGAGGGAAAGGAAGCAGAGAGAAAACAGGACCTAGTTGGTCCTGCCCAAGCCCAGGACCACCCCACAGGAGGAGCCAGCCTTGAGCCTCCATTCAGCCATTCTCCCACATGACATCCCCTCACTCACTGTCTTCCCCGGGCATTGCTGGTGGGAGATCTCCTCGGAGCACCAGAGGTGAACACTGACTTTGCATGTCTTACACCGCAAGCCCTGCTTGGAGTTTCCTAGAAGAGACAGTGGGTTCAGCAAGAGGAAATGGCCAAGAACGGACACTCCCATAGACAAGGAACAACGACAACAACAAAAGGCCTGGCTAAGGGCACAGCGGTAGCAGCGGTGATGGCGCATGGCTGAGTTCGAGGCCAGCCTGGTCTACAGAGTGAGTTCCAGGACAGCCAGGGGCTACACAGAGAACCCCTATCTCAGAAAACAAAAAACAAAACATTGGAGAGAATGTGAAGGAAAGGCAGCAGATACTTAATAGTTTTGGGCTGGGCTTCAGGGCCTGGTGCCTCTGCCTCCTACAGTGAAGATGTCCATCAGTGACAGGACAGCCAAAATGTGAGCTTGGAGCAACAGTGGGTACAACCACCATGCATGACTCTATTGTTCTTTCCCAGGTTTGGCAATATAGAATCCAAGGATGAGTATATGCTAGGCAAGTGCTCTAGCAATGAGCCAAAGCCCAGCCCCCACCCAACACTCACTGTTCTCCCCAGGGAGAGAAGCACAGTTGGCAGTGTGACCCTGCATTGCGGTACTCCAATGTCAGGCAGTTATTCCATGGCTTATTCTCCATGCCCACCAGCCTGCCACAGGGCCCAGGCAGGTACCTACCCACAATCAGCTGGTGGCACAGCTCACACGGGCTGGCTCTCTTGAAGACGTACTCCTGGAAGCTGTGCAGCCTCACTGGTTTGAGTGGTGCCAAGGGGCGAGGGACTGGGCACGGGGAGGGTGTTGGGGTGGGTAGACCCTTGTCTGTGGATGCAGGTGGTGGAGAAGGAGGAGGCAGTGGGGTTGGCGGCGTCAGCAGCACCTCTGTTGGGCACTTGAGCTCAGAGCCTGAGCGGAGGAAGAAGTTCTCCACACTCTTACTTCGAAGGATAGTTTTGAGGGAGAGGGAGCGCTTAAATCGCTGGAGCTGGGAAGAGAAAGGGGGCTGTGAGTGTATGGCTGGAGGGCTGAGCAATGAAAGCGCAGGAGAGCTGAGGTCCACAGCCAAAACTATCAGAGACCGCTGCTCCAACCATCCAGCCTCCCGGAGCTCATGGGAGCTTGCAGGGCACTCTATGGGAGTTCTAGCCAGGCAGGCACATGCTTAGAAGCGCTGGAGACTATGGAAGTCAAGTGGCCTGGGAGTCTCCTCCAGCCAGTTAAGGCTGACCCAGGGAAGCCAGTATCATATCACCCCTCACCTTTCCACCCCCGCAGCACCCCCCCAAAACAACAACAAAGGTCTAGACTTTGGTTGAATGTGGCTGCCCACTTCTGTAATGCCAACACACAGGGAATGGAGACAGGAGGACCAACCTGGGCTACACTGCAAAATGTTGTCTGAAGTCAAGTGGTGGTGGCACACACCTTTAATCCCAGCACTTGGGAGGCAGAGGCAGGCGGATTTCTGAGTTCAAGGCCAGCCTGGTCTACAGAGTGAGTTCCAGGACAGCCAGGGCTACACAGAGAAACCCTGTCTCGAAAAACCAAAAAAAAAAAAAAAAAAGTCTGAAACAAACAAAATTAGACTTTTCCAGAGTGGGATGGCGCACCCCTTTAACCAGCACTCAGGAAGCAGAGGCAGGTGAATCTCTGCTGTCAAACCTAGCCAGGGCTACATAGTGAAACCCCATCTCAATACAAATATAAAACTAGACTTCCTCCTCCTCCTCCTCCTTCTCCTCTTCCTTCTCCTTCTCTTTCTTCTCCTTGTCCTCCTCCTTCTTCTTCTCCTCCTCCTCCTCCTCTTCTTCCTCCTCTTCCTCCTCCTCTTCCTTTTTCTTCTTCAGATAATGTCTATGTCTCATGTATCACAGGCTGGCTTCAAACTCTTCAAGATGACCTTGAACTTCTGACCCTTCTGCTTCTACTTTCGTTAAGTGCTGGGACCACAGGCATTCAATGCTATCCCCATTTTATTCATAGCCGGAGCTCAAACTCAAGGCTTCACACGTGCTAGGCAAATGCTCTTATTAATTGAGCTACAACCTTAGCTTCCCAGAATAGACCTATGTGAAATTACACAGAAATGATGTCAAAATATTTCTTTTTTTCTTCACAAAAATGTAGCATACTTTTTTTCTGTAGCCCCCAGCCCCCCAACAGTAAATCTTGGGACTCCTATACAGATGTACAATGAGCTCTATCAGCTTTTCTCTGGCACACATCACTTTACTGTGTTATTATACTAGTTATTCGGTAGGTGTAGCTCAGTTGGTAGAGTGCTTGCCTGACGTGCACACAGTTGTGGATCTAATATCCGTAAAATTGGACCCGGTGGCACACATCTGTAATCCTAGCACTCTGAAGGTGGAGGCAGGAGGATCAGGAGGGATCAGAAGTTCAAGGTGAGCTTTGAGTACATTGTGAGTCTGAGGCCAGACTGGCCTACATGAGATCTCACCTTACTTGAAAGAAGAAAAACAAAAACCAAAGCCAGGCAGTGGTTGCACACGCCTTTAATCCCAGCACTTGGGAGGCAGAGACAGGCGGATTTCTGAGTTCGAGGCCAGCCTGGGCTACAAAGTGAGTTCCAGGACAGCCAGGGGCGATCCAGAAAAACCCCGTTTCAGAAAAAAAAAAAAAAAAAAAAC
>JADRCD010208483.1:10511-40910 GCA_019843815.1 Montemys delectorum | reverse complement strand
TTCCCTTCCCTTCCCTTCCCTTCCCTTCCCTTCCCTTCCCTTCCCTTCCCTTTCCTTTCCTTTCCTTTTCTTTCCTTTTCTTCTTTTCTCTTCTCTTCTTTTCTTTTCTTTTCCTTTTCTTTTTGAGAACACTCCCATCTGATTCCCATGGCATCTGGATTAGTTTACATCCCCACTGGCGATGTGTGAAGGTTCCATCTTATTCATTCACATTCTTGCCAACATTGTGTTGTTGGTATTTTTTTTATCTTTTAATGTTATCATCTATTAATTTTATTTGTTTATATTATTATATTTTTTGAGTTATAGGCCCTTCCTGACATTTATCTGATTTGAAGGCAAGGACTTTCACGCCTCATATTGCAGTTTATGATATTTGCATCACGGGAAGATAAATGTTGACTGAGCTGAGAAAGGACTGGTGATCTTTTTGTCACGAAAATGATTGTGGAAAGAGCTTTAGGGGTCCCAACTTTTTATATTGACTGTGAAGGACAGTTCGCACTTGGTTTTCTGCAGCATAGAGAACACAGGACATAGCAGGTACAGAGAAGGTTCCAGGACCGAAAGCTTTGTTGCTTCTCATGGCTGGAATATCTCACTGCTTTGGATAAGGAAGATGAAGGACCCTCCCTCACTCAAGCTTTAGGGGCATGAATACCTGGAGCAAGGAGCGAAGTGATGGCTCTAGTGTAAAAGACTAGTGAAAGGAAGTCTACAAAGTTTCTGAGAGAAAAGGAACTCTGAAAGCATCAAGTTTCACAGAAGCTTCTTCTGTTTTTGGAAAGGAATCTGGGGAATGCTGTTGATCCCTGGGAGAAGGATGCTCTGCTCTGGGAGAGACACTCTGCAGAGCCAAAGTGCTGCAGAAGCCATTCTTTCCTGAGAGATGCAGCAGACAATGCAAGACCTTGTCTGCAAAATGTCTCCAAGGAAAGGTGGGCTCTTTGAATATTTGCTTTCACACTTAGTCATTAGTTTATGTTTTAAAATTCTTTGACCATTTCATATGTGTATAATGAATTTTGATAATTTTTATTACACACTATCCTCTCTTATATTCCTCCCTGTCCTGCTTAAACTCCTTATTCCCTCAGCAAGTCCTCCTTTTGCTTTGATGTCTATTTTTGTGTATGAGAGCCACTGAGTTTAATTATGGCTGCACACATGAGCATAAAGTATTAGCAAGTGGCCCTGTGGCTATACCACTGAAGAAAGTTCTTCTTCCCCAGTACCCACTAGCTTCCCATAATCCCATGAAGGGTGGAACTTCATGAACCTGTCTATCAAGCATGGTGAAATGTTGTAAATTTCTTCTGCAGATAGCCACAGCTACAGCGAGTCTATGAATGCACTAGACTAGCCACACACAGAAGACTGTGCTTTGATAGGTTTCCCTCCAATCGTCTGGCTCTTACATTCTTTTCACACCCTCTTCTGTGATGTTTCCTGAACCTGGATGCATGGCATGGTGTCAGGGAAGTGATGTTAATGTTTGGTTTAGGGCTGAGATCTCAACAGCCACTTATTCTCTGCATTATGGCCATCTGTAAGTCTCGACATTAACTGCCACCGATGGTACAAAGCTTTTATCATGAAGGCTGAGAACTAAAATAGCCAGTCTAAATATAAGGGTTCAGGGGATAGTCTGATGACATATTACCCTAGGCCAACAACAGTGGGAGATTCCCATCTAAAGCTATGTTCTCTTTATCGGTCTTTGTCAGTGTTCTATTGCTGTGAAAAGACATCATGACCATGGCGACTCTTACAAAGGAAACCATTTCACTGGGGATTGCTTACCATTTCAGAGGTTTAGTATATTGTGGTCATGATGGGGAGCATGATAGTATTCAGGCAGATTTGGTGGTGGTGGAGCAGTAGCTGAAAGTTCTATATCCTGATCCACAGGCACCAGGAAGAGAAAGTGCTACTGGGCTTGGCTTAAGCTTCTGAAGCTTCAAAGCCCACCAGCCAGTAACATACTACCTCCAACAAGGCCACACCTACTTCAACAAACCACACCTCCTAATCCTATTCAAATAGTGCTTATTAAGCATTCAAATTTGCAAGCCTATGGGGGCTATTCCTATTTCAATTACACACTAGCTGTTAGCTCTAGACAGAAATTCCCATTTGTGTAACAGGCTTCAAATTTAATTAGATTGGTGGGTTTGGGTTTGTTACCCCAACAATAATCCCACCATGATTATACCAGTGGACAAGTCCAGTCCATCAGGTCATTATCCTAGCTCATGGGGTCCATAGCTGGGTAGGACCACTGATAACTTCTCTCTCCTAACTGCAGGTGTAGTACCTTCCAACACCACAAACAGTATACATCAGGGAGGAAACTTCTAGCTCAGCTCCAGGTTGATTTCTCTACATTCTGCAACCAAGTATGTAGCAATGTATTTAGCAATAGAGTCTTATCATTTAGTCCTAGTGGGTGGCAAAGAGAAATCACAACAACCTGTGTTGTTTGCGGGGGGGGGGGGGGCTGGGACCTCTTGGACCAGTAACTTGTAGGAAGGTGTTCCACACTTAATACTGAGATTTTCATTTAATAGCCTATGGCTTCTAGGGGTAGCATTATCCACCTTGCAGAATCTCTACATCCATGGTTTAAACATTATATTTTAATTCACAAAATAGCAGATTGCATATATATCTCTATATATGCATATACATACATATATATGTTTGTGTGTGTATCTTAGTTTCAGTTAACGTTTCTTCCCACTTTCTCCTGTCCACTCTTTCTTCACTCTAAGCCCTCCTTAAATCTTCCCACTACAGTGCTCCCTTCATGTTCTTTCACATTGCTTGTGTTCTACCACACCTATGCCTCTTTCCTCTCCCTTAATAGCACTTTACTATCTGCCTGGCTTCTGCGGGCCTTACAAGACTGCGTATTCTAAATTAGCAGTGACTATGGAAGAACTTAGCACATCATGGACAGTACCTCTATTGTGCTTGAGTATATATATAAAAAAGCCTGAGCAAGCCAAAAGAAGCAAACAAATAAGCAGTACTCCTGTGTGCCTTCTGCTTCAGTTCCTGCCTCCAGATTCCTGCCTTCAGCTCCTGCCTTGAGTTCCTGCTCTGACTTTCTGGGAGTAAGATATGGGCTGCGAAGCTGAAATAAACTCTTTTCTCTTCTTTTCTCTTGATCATGACATTTTATCATAGCAATAGAAATGTTAATAAGATAAACAGTGTTTGACTATTTGCTTACTGTCACATAGACCACTCACACCCCACACATTCTAGATTGCTCATTATCACCTCATTAATAATGCCTTACACCCTCATGACTTGAATATATTCTCAACTTCCATTAGGTCATTTATCTTTAGAGTAGCCCTTAAAGTTCACATGAGACATAAGAGTACTAGATGTTTTTGAACATTCTCCATTAATTTTAGCGAAGTGTGTGTGTGTGTGTGTGTGTGTGTGTGTGTGTGTGTGTGTGTGTGTATGAAACTGCTGAATACAAAGGTGCCTCATTATAGTCCTGGAATACTCAACTCTAAATGCACTTTTCCTTTTCCTCCTCTTTCCACTCTAAACTTGTCAGATGGGGTGGTGAAAAGCAGCTCTCTGGACTAGCTGTCATTTAATGGATAGTAGCTTGACAATGAATTATTGCAGGAAGTGATCAATATTGTTTTCTACCTCTCTTGTGAGAGGAAACTGGAGTTTGTAACAGTTGACATATCAGTCCTAAAAACTAGAGCATTTTATAGCAGTAAGAGGCCTCACTGCTCTCCCTTAACCATATTCAACAGAAAATCCTGATTATCTATCTGATTCTGGGCTTAGAGAGGCCCCTGTCATTAGGTCCCAGAGAGCTAACCTGTTAGGTCATTTTGCAGAAGGGCTTTGCATGCTATTCATAGCACATGAAGCACAAAAGTTGTGATTTTTCTGCCCATGGAATTTTCTGGCTTGGCATGGACTTCAGTGTGAACCAATTTTAATTTCGTTGACTTCTCCACTAGTTGTTAGTGTGATCCTTCTGAAATCATTTTAGTTGTGGCCAGCTCCACAGTGGTCATTTGGGGATGGTTGTTTTAAAATGCACAGATGATTCTGATTTGTGACCCTTCATCTTGTCTCTATAGTAGAGAAATTTCAGAAGTACAGTTCACAGTGAATGCATGAGCAGCTGACTGTATTGACTCAAAACAAAGACGCTACAGTCAGGGTGAGGGAGATAGTGCAGTGACATGCTTACAATGTAAGCATGAGGACCTGAGATAGATATACAAATCCCATGGGAAAAAAATTCATGAGTAGTGGGATATGCCTATAATCCCAGTTCTAAGGAGACAGAGACAGATAGATACTTGAGGCTTTCTGGACAATCAGCTAAGCTTACTTGGGGGGTTAGATAGTATGCATGGCTTTGGGATTCTCTTCCTATCATCTCTCATATGTCGCTGTCACCCAGGTGCCATCCTGAGAAAAGATATGGGTGAAGATTACCTGGCACACCAAGAATTATTATTTTATGAATTAGAGCTTACTACCTGGTAAACTATTCAAATTATTGCTGCATAAGATGAAGATTAAGCTATAGAGTGTACTCAGTCATCCTAACCATGGAGTAGGAAGTTCTTTTACACCAGGCAGAGTAATTACGGTCAAAACAAAGGATCTGCATTTTCTCTGAACACCAGAATTTGTAGTGTGAGCACTCCTCTGTATAAGATGAATGAAGACTTCCAACTTCTCTCTCTTTCTCCTTTTCCCTGAAAAAAAATCAGGTTTTGACATCTGGCAGCATGCCACATGGGATGTGTCACTCATCTTGTTTCTGTCAATGACAATCTGCCCAGAGTTCCATTGTGACCATTGGGAGCCATCTCTACACCATCCATCTTCCTGTTTCAGAAAGGATCTCACTTACTCTTCCAAGGCTGTGAAGAAGGCTAAGATATATTTTAGCAATAGCCGTGATAGTAACTGAGGAGGGAAGGATAAATAGGTGGAACAGAGGTGATTTTTGAGGATAGTGAAATCACCTTGTATGATGCTGGGATATATGCAGATTATAAAATTGTAAAGACACATAATGCAAAGCAGAATACTGATGTACAGATTGGTAGATTGTGGTATTCATGTGTCATTAATGATTCACAGATTGTAAAGTGTGCCAAAATGATAGCTGTGCTCCCAGTGAGGAGGCATATGCTGGAGAGGGATAGAATATGTGGTAACTTTGGACTTTCTTCTCAACTTTGATATTAAACTACAAGAACTCTAAATAAAAAGGCTTATTAATTTAAAATAAATAATTCAAAGAAAATTAAGATAGTCACACTATTTTGCTGTCTTTTAAAGCAAATTTGTGAAGATCAAAGAATAACCAAGTTTCTAAAATATATGAAAAATATTCAACATGGCTAATAGGGACATATATACCAAAACTGTATTGAAATACAGAATGTTAGAATTACTCAACCACACTGAAAACATGGAAATGGGAGGAGCTCTTACTAGTATTACTCTTTGTGTTGCATATGCTATAAATTTTGACAAATTTATATTATGTATGTATATTGTTCCATGTTTGCACAACTGTGAATGGAAGGTTAAAAATGTTTTAAATTTATACAAAATAAAAATTTTAATTTAAAACATTTCCTATTGTTTAATCTACTCTCCCCCTCTGTCCGTCTTCTACTGTTTTCTATCTTGTATGTTAGATCAAGCCCAGAACTCTGTGCATGGTAATTAAGTGATATATTACTAAAGAAGTATGCCCAGTGATCCTGAGCTATCTTGGTAATCATAAATTTTGGAAATAGGGAATTATTATTGTCTATCCACAGTACAGAATATCACACAGCTATATAAAACAATGCATTTTATCTATTTTTATCAATATTAAGTGACAACTGTAATATGTTTTAAGTGAGAAAGACACATATTGAAAAATATTGCATGTTGGAGAGTCTAGGTGATAAACAATCATAGCCAATTCATGGGAAAAAGGTAACAGCATACAGGATAAACTGTTACCTCTGATTACCCTGAGAATGAAGGAAAGGGAGACATTGTTGGCCTTTTTTTAATTTTCTAGCAATGGTTTTGTTTTTTATTGTTACAATAAGTAGGTTCTGATTTTGTAGCTTGAAAGGAAAATTCAATAAATTTTAGCAGAGATAAAGTAAAACAACAAAAGAGAAGCTTCATGATATGGCCTCAGGGTCAAACATCTATAGACAACCAGACCTTTTATGCTGCCAAGACTGACTGCCTCTTAGCACAGCTTTTGTGCATTACTACACCAAGAAATCTGTTTGTTTTTCCATGCTTTGGGGATTGCTATAAAAAATTAGCTTTCTCCTGCCTGAGCTTGGTACATGGCTTGCTTCAGGATAAGATGCCTGTTAGTCAAGGCTCAGGAACTGGGTAAAGGAAAAGATATCTGATACTACATCATATCCATCCTGTTCCTAAGTGGCTTTGTACTCAACCATAGAACAGTGTACAGGATAATGGATCAAGCCACATAAAAGGAATTAAGGAGATGACAACTTTTTTCTATTAAAGATATGCATTTGGGCAGATATCAAAACTGGAATATAATGTATTAATAATGTGATCCTTACTCTTGAAACTTAGAGGGAGTTGCTCGTCTGTTGGTCTCCATCCCCTCTGGCTATTACACTCTTTCTACCTTTCCTTCTGCTGGTTCCTTGAGCTTGTGGGGAGCAATTTGATGGAGACATCCAATTTAGAGCTGTGTGTTCCAAGGTCTGCCTGTCTGCATGATGTCTAGCGATAGGTCTCTGAATCTGTTTCTGTCTGCTACAAGGTGAAGCTTCTCTGATAACAGCCAAATAAGGCATTGATCTCTGAGATAACGCAGTTTCATTAGGAGTTATTTTATCACTACTTCTTTTTGAGATCAGTATTATTTGGTTTTACCCCAGGTTTCTGGGCTATCTAGACTCTGGTTCTTTGTCATGCACTCAGTATGATGGGTATGGGTTTCATCTTGGCGAGTGGGCCTTAAGTCATATCAGACAGGAGTAGCTTTTTTAGGTCATTCTGGCTCATATTTTTTTTTAAGCAACTTTAACTTTTTAGTTAAAATATAATTGCATCACTCCTTTCCACTTCTATCCCTTAGCCTCTCTCATGTCCTCTCTCTAACCTCTACCATGCCACCCAGCTCTTCTCAAGCTAATGATTGTCATTCTAAAAGCAGGGGGCCTGGGCTGCGGCCCAGCCTGGCTGAGGCTCTCTCTCTCTACCTGGTGGCAGGGGGCCTGCTTCTGAGGACCGGGTCTCTCTCTCCCAGGGGCTGGTCCATTTGCTGCACGGTGCCTTAATTAAAAGGGAGACAATGTATGAATGAGTTATTTTATTGTAGGAAGGAGAAATATGCTGGTTGAGTAGAGAGAAAGAAAGGAGAAGAAGGAGAGAGCAAGAAAGGAGAGGGAGAAAAACAGAGAAGAGAGCAAAGAGCAGAGAGGAGAGAGAGCAAGAGAGCAAGAGAGCAAGAGGAAGTAAGAGTGAGAGAAGTAAGAGAGCAAGAAGGTGAGAAAGTAAGAGAGGAAGAGTAAGAGTGAGGAAGGAGAAAGAGAACAAGAGAACAAGAGAGTGAGAAGGTGGCAAACCACTCCTTTTATTGTATGGGGCATGGCATGCCTGGTTTGTGGTCAGATGACTGTGTATAAGGTCCAGCTAGAATGCTGGGAGTTTCAGACAGTGTCTGCCTGATAGAGCACACATCTCCTGCAGGGGTAGCTATGAGGAATTTGGGCTGAAATCTGAGCCATTGGTCTCAGGCACATATCACCGAATGCCTACTGTCCCTTATGAACAAATTTATATTGCTCAGTGGGTCTCTAGAGTTCCAAGGTGGCTGCTCTCCTGGACTCTGGCTGTCAGAACTACCCATTGCCCCATTAATGATATCTTTTTCTTTTGTTATATATTTAAACATATTTAAATTTATAAACATATAAATATAGTCTATTGAATCTGTTTAATGTTTATGTGTATATGATTTCAGGGGCTGACCATTTTGTATGGGATGGATACTCAGGTGTGAGGGATGACTCATTCTTGGGAAGGCCGAATGCTTCCCCTCTCCGCAGCTATCCCTGGAAAGGTGGGCTAGAGATGGGAGAATCTTCTTACAGAGTGGTTCATTCATATGTTGGTGAGTTTGAGCTGGCCATTGGAAAGAAAACTCTTAAAAGAGTTGCTTAGTGCGTTTGTGGTTAGAAGTGGCTCACTAAGAGGTAGAGAGGTAAGAAAAGTCAAGAAGAATGTCAAACATCATTCATGAACCAAGCTTGCAAGTTATATGCCCTCACTTTTTAATTATTGGCTTTTATTGATTTACTTTAAACTTTATTATAAATCTACAAATAAAAAATATATACACCAAGATTAAATAAATTCAAAGGCTACACAACATAATGAATTTTTGTACAGTTATAGTTCTTTTGTAATCATGGTATCTCCTTTGCCAGGTGAGTGAGTAACCAGTTTCTAAAATATTTACTTTAATTTGTGTGTGTGTGTACATGTGCATGAGCTTATGTGTATATTTTCTCATGTCATAGTATATGTGTGGCACACATGTGATGGTCAGAGGACAACTTGCAGGATTTGTTCTCTCCTATCTCCATGTGACTTAACTCATGACATTATTCTTGGCTGGAAGTGTCTTTACACACATTGACCCATATGCCATCACTTTTATAGACTATATTCCATTGGAACCAAGTCACTAAATCCAGGCCATACTCAACAGAAGACAAATAATTCCAGTTTTTGGAGGAGTGAACATCAGAGATTTGGGTATAAAGTTAGAACCACCATATAGAACTTAACTGCATCTCCGTTGCTTTCTGGCTGTCAGGAACTTTTGGAAATTTCAAGCATGCCGATTTTTTTTTCCCCCTACAGATTTGCACTTTTTTTTCTTCTTCACAGATTTTCTTTAACTTCTCAGGATTTTGGTGATCCAAGTTCTTTATTCTGTTTTGCAGCCTTTGTACTACTATTTTTTTTGCCAGATTTTTATATACAATGTTAAGGATAATATTAAAACTAAATTGGGCCCATGAGTATAGACATCTTCAAGTCCATTTGACCTAATTTTGCCTGGATCTAAATCCATAGATCTCAGTTACCACAATAGAGTCATTCCTTGGTATCAATGGAGGGTTGATTCCACCACTTCTTATAAATAACAATATTTTAGATACATATATCCCTTTTATTTTTCATATAAACTATGTGCATATTTCTACATATTAAATTCTCATTAGAGTATTTATCATACTGATTAAAATATAAATTACATGTAAATAATTCTTATCCTGTGTTGTTTAAGGAGTAATGTCAAGGATTCTTGTGCACATTCTCCACACTCACACCCTCATATATGTTAAAATACTAGCTTGTACAAAATTCAAGTAGATATAGCTCAAAGAGTATTTGAGACAGGTTAAGCATCTGTGAAGTAGGAGGAGGACATCCAGGCCCACCTATATTACTTTCTGTGGTGTACAACAAGTTTAAATTTTGAATTTTAGAATTTTTTTGGAGTTGTGCTCCAGTATCTTCTCTATGTGGCTGATTGAAACTATAAATGCAGAATTCTTGAATACAGAATACTATTTTACTAACAGTAGCCATTATATCTGAAACATGAATTCTATGCTGTACATGGTTTCAAAGTTTTATATACATTCACCGGAGGTTTAGATTACCAAGTCAACCCCTTGGCTCAGACCCCCATTCACAGAGTAACTTGATCTCCAACCTCCTGAACTCCCTATTTATTTTTTTCTTTTTCCCTAGGGTTAAGCATGGTTCAATTCTGGCATGAACTCTCTTATCTTTGAATTGGTATGAGCATCTTCTTTATCTTTTCTCACATAGAGCTAACTGACTCTCCCACAAGTCAGTGTTCCTTCCACAGCATTTTCAGATTCCATTTCCTTACCTGCTTCATTTGTGAATTAATTTAAAAGAAAATGAACAAAAAGCTCCATACATGATGCTAGCATGCAGGCATGCTTGAGAACAGTTATCCAGGTCTTACACTACTCTGTTCTTCCAGATGATTCAATTCAGTATACACTGACTTTTCTGCTGTTTATCTAACCTACACAGCATTCTTCTGCCTCAGACTTTTGAAATAATTCTTCTGGGTTCTTTACCTAGAAAGATGTTGTTCTTTCATCTTTCCACTTCAAAGTCTCCCACTAGCAATGATATCCTGAATTATCTTGTGAAAACTGGGAACATTTTTTTTAGTGCTATTTATTTATTTATTTATTTATTTATTTTTTATATTAACACACATAGATTTTAATGATGGTTGATATTTTTAACATGAATATGTAACATACCCATATATTCAACATAAAAATTATAGAAATGGTGATTTGGAGGCTGAAGAGATAGTTCAAGAGAAACTACAAAGATTTCTATACATGTGCTATAGTCACATACAGACACACATGAGTCTGTAGATAGGTGCACATGCAAGTTTAAGGACAGATGTCAAGATTCTGTATTTTTTCATAAAATATCCATTCTTTTGTGAAGCAGGGTCACTCAGTGGCCTGGAATTTACCATGTAAACTAGGCTGGCTGGCCAGCAAACTCTTTCTCTTAAAGTTGCTCCTGCTAACAGAAAGTAACTAAAGCAGAGCATACATCTTTAGGACTGAAAACTTGGGAAAAGGCATTTCTCTTTGTTACTAATGTCTTCTAAATGGTAAATTCTCAGTACCAGCTGTATCACTCCCAAGACTTGATCTTCTTTAGCTGGTAGCTGACTATTCATATATCCCAAAGAAAATCTGCATAGAGAGTGCTGCTCCATAACCTTTAGTCGTTGCAAGTTTTCTTTGAACATTTGAAATAAAATAAAATTATAAATCTATTTTGGTGAACCTGAATAAGCACTGTTTATGTATTTTATTTGAGTTTTTATATTTATTTTGAGGGTCTCACATAGCTCAGGCTGATCTTGAAGCTAGCTATATAGTGGTGAATGTCCTTGAACTCCTGATTCTCCTGCATCTACCTCCCCTGTGCTGGGATTATAAGAATGTGCCACAGCACACAGCTTATGTAGTGTTAGAGATAAAACCCAGGGCTTCATGCATGGTAGTCAGACAGACTCTTCTTCACAAGCTTTGCTCTATCTGCAACATCTTCCTTTTCTATTTTATTACTTAATGTTAACAATATCAATTTTATTTTTGGTCTGCATCTTAAGTACATTTTACTTCAATAGACAGTGTGCTGGTGGCCTGATTTTACTACAAAGCAAAATAAAAATAAATAAAACAAATCATTCTTCCCTTCTCCCTCTTGAGTCTGATGCAAATGGAAGACATTTTATAGCCTGAAACCCACAAAATAAAATTCCCAGGAAGCCCTGGTTTTGCCTGTGCTTCACTATGCTCCCCATGCCTTCCAAATACATACCATGCTCATGCTGGGACTTTCCCCTTCACTTGCATTGCTGTTTTTCACATGTTACACAGAACTGTATAGGCATAGGGACCTAGATGAGTCTCTCTGGGTAGCTGGACATGTAACGACATGAAGACTCAGGAGCCTTAGCATGTTTGCTCACAGGCTGACCATGAGCACTGAAGAAACAGAAAATAGATCCACAAAAGATGTAGGAGACATACAGAGATAAAAAGATAGACCTCTAATCTTTCTATGCAGGATCTCAGTACTCCAACATGTCCCAGAAGTATTCTGAATTTCACAGCCTGAGCTACTCAGCATGACTTTCTCACATTCTATATAGTAAATACTTCACCCTCCTTTGCTTAGGCTGGCTCAAGTTGTTGTCTACAACTCTGTCTAAATAAGTCAAAGTTTCCAGTCCCATTGGAACTTTTCTCTTGAGTGCTCAGTCTGTGATCCACCAATATTTAGGCTTAGAGACTACCTTTATAAGCACACTTCCATAGCTGGCTTTGGTTGTGAGCAGGTAACACTTCATACTGGATGCTAAGGTGAACAGATGGAATGTGAATGACCTCATGCTTCTTTTGCTGGGGCCAAGCATGGACAAAATCCCAAACTGTGCCAACCTTCCCCACACGCACTTCATAGTGACTAACATCTCATTGTCCCTGTTTTCATCAGATCTGCAGCTTTGCCATTCTACATAGTGTGTATGAAAGGAGCTGGTGGTGAAAATGCATACTTACTGTTTCCAGAACATTCTTTCCATGAAGGTATAAGGAGTTTAATGTTGGAATATGGGCTTCTGGACATCTATGCATATTTTCAAAATATTAATATTACTAGATAACAATGACTAATAGGGACTCTGCTAGACATTCAAGAATACCCTTTATAGAGTTAAACAGAAACATTTAATTCCAGTAATTCTATGAGATAACTAAAGTTATGGCTCTATTTTCATAATAAATATGTAGTTTTTTTGATATTTTATGTATATATTTTGCTATACACTCATTATTTTCTTTTTTGTTAGATATTTTCTTTATTTACTTGTAAATTTCTCCTTTCCCAGTTTCCCCTCCAAAAAACAAACAAACAAGAACCCCTGTTGCCTATTATTTTTAATATGTTTATCATATAAAATATTACAAACTTATCTGTTAAATATTTATTATCTGTCTTTGAATACTCTAATAATAGCAGTGGCAATTCTAGTTTGTTCATTGCCTATAAAAATATACACAGTAAATTTACTTAATAACTAATAAATAAATACCCAATAAATATTTTTAAAAGGCTGAGCAGCAGAAACTTTCCTGTATTATATTGTTAGCAATCTCATGTGTTTGGAAGAGGTGTTAGTTTATGGAATAAATGTAGTCCTAACCCTAATCAAACACTGGGGTGGTAATTGGGTTGTTAGTTGAGTTGAAGCCCAGAAATAGTCTTACTTGGATGATGAGAAGAGAAGACAAGAGAAAAAGGGAGACATTGCTATTTAAATCTACAATGCTGTATTTTTTAGCAACCAGCAGGAGACCATGAAGATATCCAACTTTACTCAACTTCAAGGCTCAGAATAACTGAGTATGCAATCAGATAGTGACCTATGCTTGCTGTTGTAATGTGCAGAGACATTAGCTACTCTGGTGAGCTGGTCTGAAAAGAATGTCTGAGAGAATTTGGGAGTTGTCATAGTTGCAGGGGATGTTGCTCAGTCTATCATAATATTTTTTGTAACTCTTGTTGCAATTTAATCAATGAGCTGGTGGCTGAGGAAAAACATATTATAAATGTCCTTTTAGAAGACCTAAACATGAACAAAGAAATTATATACGGAGGAATCTCAGCTTCCAAGTGACAGAGCTGGATCAGCGACTTTCTCTGCCCCTTCCCTGCTAGTGGAGGGCCTGCTTCCAGGACGTGCTTTAACCCAGAGACTCAGGCAGGACCAGCAGGGAGGCACAGGCCTCAAAAGTTACAGAGGAGTTGCAAGGCAGCAGGGACAGGACAAGCTCTAGTCAGAGACACCAAGCATCTATCACCAGAGAACAAGAGATGGCGAAAGGCAAATGTAAGAATCCTACCAACAGAAACCAAGACTTCTTGACTTCACCAGAATCTACTACTCCCACCACAGCAAGTCCTGGATAACCCAAAGCACCAGTAAAGCAAGATTTGGATCTAAAATCATATCTCACAATGCTGATAGAGGAACTTAAGAAAGACATGAATAACTCCCTTAAAGAAATACAGGAGAATACAGGTAAAGAGGTACAAGCCATTAAAGAGGAAACAAAAGAATCCAATAAAGAATTACAGGAGATCACAAGTAAACAAGTAGAAGCACTTACAGAGCAAACTCAAAAATCCCTTAAAGAATTGCAGGAAAACACAAACAAACAGGTGAAGGAATTGAGTAAAACCATCCAGGACCTAAAAATGGAAGTAGAAACAATAAAGAAATCACAAAAAGAGACAACCCTGGAGTTAGAAATCTTAGGAAAAAAGTCAGGAAACATAGATGCAAGCATCACCAACAGAATACAAGAGATAGAAGAGAGAAACTCAGGGACAGAAGATAACATAGACAACATTGACAGAACAGTCAAAGAAAATGCAAAATGAAAAAAGACCATAACCCAAAACATTCAGGAAATCCAGGACACAATGAGAAGACCAAACCTAAGAATAATAGGTATAGAAGAGAGTGAAGATCTCCAACTGAAAGGGCCAGTAAATATCTTCAACAAAATTATAGAAGAAAACTTCCCTAACCTAAAGAAAGAGATGCCCATGAACATACAAGAAGCCTATAGAACTCAAAATAGACTGGACCAGAAAAGAAATTCCTCCCACCACATAATAGTCAAAACACCAAATGCACAAAACAAAGAAAGAATACTAAAAGCAGTAAGGGAAAAAGGTCAAGTAACATATAAAGGCAGGCCTATCAGAATTACACCAGACTTCTCACCAGACACTATGAAAGCTAGAAGATCCTGGGCAGATGTCACACAGACCCCAAAAGAACACAAATGCCAGCCTAGACTACTATACCCAGCAAAACTCTCAATCACCATAGATGGAGAAACCAAAGTATTCCATGAAAAAACCAAATTCACAAAATATGTTTCCACAAATCCAGCCCTTCAAAGGGTATTAAATGGAAAACTCCAGCACAAGGAGGGGAACTACATCCCTGAAAAAGCAATAATGTAATCTTCCAACAAAACTAAAAGAAGATAGACACATGAACGGAACGCCAGCTCTAACTACAAAACTAACAGGAAGCAACAATTACTTTTCCTTAACATCAATAGACTCAACTCACCAATAAAAAGAGATAGACTATCAGATTGGGTACATGAACAGGACTCAACATTTTGCTGCATACAGGAAACCCACCTCAGTGACAAAGACAGACACTACCTCAGAATAAAAGGCTGGAAAACAATTCTCCAAGCCAATGGTCCCAAGAAAAAAGCTGAAGTAGCCATTCTAATATCAAATAAAATAACTTTCATCCTACAGTGATCAAAAAAGATAAGGAGGGACACTTCATATTCATCAAAGGTATGATCTACCAAGATGAACTCTCAATTCTGAATCTCTATGCTCCAAATGCAAGGGTATCTACATTCATAAAAGAAACTTTACTAAAGCTCAAAGCACACATTACACTGCACACAATAGTAGTGGGAGATTTCAACACTCGACTCTATGCAATGGACAGATCATGGAAACAGAAACTAAACAAGGACACAGTAAGACTAACAAAAGTCATGAAACAGATGGATTTAACAGATATCTGTAGAACTTTTTATCCTAAAACAAAAGGATATACTTTCTTCTCAGTACCTCATGGTACCTTCTCCAAAATTGAGCATATAATTGGTCACAAATCAGGCCTCCACAGATACAAGAAGACTGAAATAATTTCTTGTATCCTATCAGATCATCATGGACTAAGGCTGCTCCTCAATAACAACATAAACAATAGAATGCCCACATACACTTGGAAGATTAGTAACACTCTACTGAATGATAACTTGGTCAAGGAAGAAATAAAGAAAGAAATTAAAGACTTTCTAGAGTTTAATGAAAATGAAGCCACAACATACCCAAATCTATGGGACACAATGAAAGCAGTCCTAAGAGGAAAACTCATAGCTTTAAGTGCCTCCAAAAAGAAACTGGAGAAAGCATACACCAGCAATTTGACAGTACACCTGAAGGCACTAGAACAAAAAGAAGCAAATTCACCCAAGAGGAGTCAAAGGCAGGAAATAATCAAACTCAGGGCTGAAATCAACCAAATAGAAACAAAAAGAACTATACAAAGAATCAACCAAACCAGGAGCTGGTTCTTTGAGAAAGTCAAGAAAATAGATAAACCCTTAGCCAGACTAACTAGAAGGCACAGAGATAGTTTCCTAATTAACAAGATCAGAAATGAAAAGGGAGACATAACAACAAACACTGAGGAAATCCAAAATATCATGAGATCCTACTACAAAAGCCTATACTCAACAAAACTTGAAAACCTGGATGAAATGGACAATTTATAGACAGATACCAGGTACCAAAGTTAAATCAAGATCAGATCAACGATCTAAACAGTCTGATATCTGCTAATGAAATAGAAACTGTCATTAATAGTATCTCAACCAAAAACAGCCCAGGACCAGATGGTTTTAGTGCAGAGTTTTATCAAACCTTCAAAGAAGACCTAATACCAATACTCCTCAAATTATTCAACAAAATAGAAACTGAAGGCACTCTACCCAATTCGTTCTATGAAGCCACAATTACTCTTATACCTAAAGTACACAAAGACCTAAGAAAGAAAGAAAATTTCAGACCAATTTCCTTTAGGAATATCGATGCAAAAATACTCAACAAAATTCTTGCAAACCGAATCAAAGAACACATCAAATCAATCATCCACCATGATCAAGTAGGCTTCATCCCAGGGATGCAGGGATGGTTCAATATACAGAAATCCATCAATGTAATTCACTACATAAACTCAAAGAAAAAAACCATATGATCATCTCACTAGATGCAGAGAAAGCATTTGACAAAATCCAACATCCCTTCATGATAAAAGTCTTGGAAAGATCAGGAATTCAAGGCCCATACTTGAACATAGTAAAAGCAATATACAGAAAACGAGTAGACAACATCAAACTAAATGGAGAGAAACTTGAAGCAATCCCACTAAAATCAGGGACTAGACAAGGCTGCCCACTCTCTCCCTACCTATTCAATATTGTACTTGAAGTTCTAGCCAGAGCAATTAGGAAACAAAAGGAGACCAAAGGGATACGAATTGGAAAGGAAGAAGTCAAATTATCACTATTTGCTGATGATATGATAGTATACTTAATTGACCCCAAAAATTCCACCAGAGAGCTCCTAAATCTGATAAACAACTTCAGCAAAGTAGCTGGATATAAAATTAACTCAAGCAAATCAGAAGCCTTCCTCTACACAAAGGATAAACAGGCGGAGAAAGAAATTAGGGAAACAACACCCTTCACAATAGTTACAAATAATATAAAATACCTTGGTGTAACTCTAATTAAGTAAAATATCTTTTTGATAAGAACTTCAAGTCTCTGAAGAAGGAAATCGAAGAAGATCTCAGAAGATGAAAGATCTCCCATGCTCATGGATTGGCAGGATTAATATAGTAAAAATGGCCATCTTGCCGAAGGCAATCTTTAGATTCAATGCAATCCCCATCAAAATTCCAACTCAATTCTTCACAGACTTTGAAAGAGAAATTTACAAATTCATCTGGAAGAACAAAAGACTCAGGAGAGCCAAAACTATTCTCAACAATAAAGAAACCTCTGGTGGAATCACAATCCTGGACCTTAAGCTGTACTACAGAGCAATTGTGATAAAAACTGCATGGTATTGGTACAGTGACAGGCAGGTAGATCAATGGAACAGAATTGAAGATCCAAAAATGAACCCATGCACCTATGGTCACTTGATCTTTGACAAAGGAGCTAAAACCATACAGTGCAAAAAAGACAGCATTTTCAACAGATGGTACTGTCTCATCTGGTGGTTAACATGTAGAAAAATGCAAATCGACCCATTCCTTTCTCTTTGTACAAACTCAAGTCCAAGTGGATCAGCAGCCTTCACATCAAACCAGATACATTGAAACTAATAGAAAATAAAGTGGGGAAGAACCTCGAGCAAATAGGCACAGGGGAAAATTTCCTGAAGAGAATGCCAATAGCTTCTGTTATAAGATCAAGAATTGACAAATGGGACCTCATAAAGTTGCAAATCTTCTGTAAGGCAAAGGACACTGTCAATAGGAGAAAATGGCAACCAACAAATTGGGAAAAGATCTATACCAATCCTATATCTGATAGAAGGCTAATATCCAATATATACAAAGAGCTCCAGAAGTTAGGGCTCCAGAGAACCAAATAACCCTATTAAAAATGGGGTACAGAGCTAAACAAAGATTTCTGAAGTGATGAACACCAAATGGCTGAGAAGCACCTAAAGAAATGTTCAACATCCTTAGTCATCAGGGAAATGCAAATCAAAACAACCCTGAGATCCCACCTCACACTAGTCAGATTGGCTAGGCTAAAAGACTCAGGTGACAGCAGATGCTGGAGAGGTTATGGAGAAAGAGGAACACTCCTTCATTGCTGGTGGGATTGCAAACTGGTACAACTACTCTGGAAATCAGTGTGGTGGTTCCTACTGAAATTGGACATAGTTCTACCAGAGGACCCAGCTATACCACTCCTGGACATATACCCAGAAGATGCTCCAACATGTAATAAGGACACATGCTCCACCATGTTCATAGCAGCCTTATTTATAATAGTCAGAAACTGGAAACAACCCAGATGTCCCTCAACAGAGGAATGGATACAGAAACTGTGGTACATCTACACATTGGAGTACTACTCAGCTATTAAAAACAATGAATTTATGAAATTCTTAGGGAAATGGATGGATCTGGAGAGTATCATCCTGAGTGAGGTAACCCATTCACAAGAGAACACACATGTTATGCACTCTCTGATAAGTAGTTATTAGCCCAGAATTTTGGAATACAGGAAGAACAACCCACAAACCACAAGAAACTTAAGAAGAAGGAAGACCAGAAGGTGGATGTTTCATTCTTTCTTAAAAGGGGGGACCAAATACCCATGGAAGGGGTTGCAGAGATTAACTTTGGAGCAGAGGAAGGAAGGACAAGCCAGCCTAAATATAGCTATCTCTTGAGAGGCTCTGACAATACCTGACTAATACAGATGTAGAGGCTCACATCCATTCATTGAACTGAGTATATGGTCCCCAATGAAGGAGTTAGAGAAAGGATCTATGGAGCTGAAGGGTTTCCAGACCCTTAGGATGAACAACAAGATGAACTAACTAGTACCCTCAGAGCTCCCTGGGACCCAACCATCAACCAAGGACTATACATGGTGGGACTGAATGTTTTGGCAGCATGTGTATAGTAGAGGATTCCAAATTCGATCATCAATAGGAGGAGAGCACCTTGGCTTTGTGAGGGTTTTGTACCCCAGTGTGGGGGAGTGCCAGGGCCAATAAGTGGGAGAGGGTGGGTTGGCAGGCATGGGGAAGGGGTAGGCAACAGGGGATTGTTCTTGTTGTTTTTGTTTGTTTGTTTGTTTGTTTTGGCTAGGAAACTGGGAAAGGAGAAATTTACATGTAAATAAAGAAAATATCTAATTAAAAAAAGAAAAAAAACAAAACAAAACAAAAAAAAGAAATTATATATACGAATAATAGATTACTTTTTTGAAGCTGTAGATGAATCAGAATTTTTCTTTTCCCCTATTTGGTGCAATGGAAAACCATTACAAAAAAGTAAAGTATTTAGTAGGTGTTAGTCAAAGTTTTCCAAATAACTCTGATATTTTGGGTTATAAATATAAGAGCCCTTCAAAACATTGATTCTCTACATACAATAACACATTTTGAATTGATTTGACAGCAGATACTATATTTCTCTACGTCAAATTAACTTCTTTATTCAATTTTTCATTCATCAAAGGGTCAGATATCTTCCCTCTTTTGGACTCTTCTGGGGTCCACATGAAAATATGGCAGGTGAGTTTTGGACTGTGATGAACCTGTTCCATACCTAGGTCTTGGGAATCACCTGAAATTGTTCCACTTCAGTGCCTGTTGAGTTTTGGGGACCTTTGTTGAGTGGTGCTTGGCGAAATTTTAGAGTCTGACCAAGATCACAAAATGTTAAGAGAGTAGGGCATTTGAATACACAGAAGTTCTGTTTCTGTTTCTTGAGGAGGATCAAGAGGATGATGAGGCCTTTTCATATATTTTTTATTATATGTTGTTAAGGTTTGTATATGCTTGGCCCAGGAAGAGGCACTATTAGAAGGTGTGGTCTTGTTGGAGTAGGCATGTCACTTTGGGTGTGGGATTTAAGACCCTCATCCTAGCTCCCTGGAAGCCAGTATTCTGATAGCAGCTTTCAGGTGAAGATGTAGAACCCTCAGCAGGATCTGCCAGCATCATGCCTGCCCTGCTACCTTGAGAATGATGATGGACCGAACCTCTGAATCTATAAGCCTGCCCCAATTAAATGTTGTCCTTATAAGAGTTGCCTTGGTCATGGTGTCTGTTCACAGCAGTAAAACCCCAACTAAGCCAGAAGTTGGTACCTGGGACTGGAAGCCAGTATTCTTCTAGAAGCCTTCAGATGAAGATGTAGAACTCTCAGATCTGCCTGCACAGATGTTTCCTTGCTCCCAACTTGATGATGATGGACTGAACCTCTGAACCTGTAAGCCAGTCCAATTAAATGTTGTTCTTGCCTTGGTCATGGTGTTTGTTCATAGCAGTAAAACCCTAACTAAGCCATATAATCTTCCTGAGCATTCTTTTGTCAAATACCTGCTACTCATCCTAAGATGTTGCCATCAAATAACAATCAAGCATACACTATTCATTTTATCTATAAGGTATACATACAGAAAACTAAATTTTCATTGAAATAGCAATGGCCTGAACTGTCTGTTAATTAAGTCTGAAATTGGTATGAGTTTTTTTTTTTTCAAAAAAAGTAGATTGAAAAAGCTTATGTTCTCTCTCTCTCTCTCTCTCTCTCTCTCTCTCTCTCTCTCTCTTTTTTTTTTTACAGAATTCATTCCACATAGGTACTCATACAATATTCTTTTAGCTCTTTTTCTTTTTGTTTATGAAGTGCTGTGAGTGTGCAACATTGTGATGAGGGTCAATGACTATCTATGAGGCCATGACAGGGGAAAAAGAGCAAATTCTTGGTAAATATTTATCAAATAAATAAATAGTTTTCTGAAGAATATTAACTACTTTTCAACAGCAGTGTTAGAAACAGCTCAACCAATTCTTATATAAAAACCATGAGTTTCTTGGATCCAAAGTCTGGCCCTGGTTTCTGCATCCTCAGTCAGTAGTTTTCTGTTGAACTTCAGTACATGCTAAGTGAACACTAAGACACTTTCCAACCCCATGTGGACAGTAATAACTCAAACTAAAGTTCTTTTTCTTTGATATTTTTAATTCTTCATAATAATTTATAGTTTTGATATTATTAGTTTCCTATGGCTGCTGTAATAAATCATTACAAATTCATGATTTTGAACAGCAGAAAAGTATCCTTCCTGTCTTCTAGAGGCCAGAATTCAAAAATCTGTGTGGTCACAGGATTGCCTCTGCTGTCAGTTGCTAGAATAAAAAAAATGCCTTTATAAAATAAGGCCAAGGTAATAGATTCGGTGAGAATATACTACTGGATATTTAGTAGTCATTTTGGCTACTTAATTTGAAAACTGTCTCCTTTGTTTTCTGATTTTGGTGCACAAACCTCTGTGTCCTTACTACTTGTATCTGAGCAGATATTTCTGGGAGGCAATAATCTATCATAATATAAGTTAGGGGACCTGGGCTGTGCTTTTAATTTTTTAGTTTTCACTATCAGAAAATGTGATCTTGGATAAATTTAATCACATTGAGTCTTATTTTTCATGTTGGTTGCAAATATAGAAACCAATTAGGCTTAGCTCAAGGGAAAGGGGGGAAAATCATTGTAAGTTATAGCACCTTCCCACAAAGCTCAAGGACAAGAGTGCAGGCCAATCCAGGAAGAGATGACGTCATGGAGTTGAGAAGTTTTAAGACTCAAAATCTGTAGTCTTTGTTCCTCTTGAAATCTATGTAATTCTCTCCCTATCCCTCCCCTTCCAGATTGGTATTTTTTTAAACTAAACCTCTGAAACTTAGTGTTACTGTTTTGTGTGTGTGTATAGCATCTCTGGATTTTCAACTACCATTTTTCAACTACCATTTCTGCTCTCTCCTATCTCACTTTCTGCTCTACATTTTAACTCTGCCAATGTCTTTATTTCCATTCCTGTACTTGTTAGTTGGGAAACCAGAGAAATCCCACTGAGATTGGATCCGTTTTCTTTAGTCAATCAGCTCTGACCAGAGAAGCCACAATATAAAAAACAAGACTTTGAGACATTTACAAGGCAGACTGGAGTAAAGTGAGTTGCAGTGAACACAAAGTTGGAGTTTGTCAGATTCATAAAAATGTGTACTATTGTTCTCTTCTGGAGAATGGAGTTGATAGCTCCTTATTTACTTATTTCACAATGGTTTCTCTCTCTCTCTCTCTCTCTTTTTTTTTTTTTTGATGATCACAGCAGACACTGTACCTAAGAATATATTTCAAATTGTGTATTATTATGCACTCAAAAGCACTATTTTAAAGTTTACAGTACAAAATTTAAGTTTTAAGCAAGTAACAGTCTTTGTCTTGATGGAAGAAAGAGGGTAATCCATCCAATTGTGAAGTGGATAATGACTTTTTAAGGGAGTATTGATGAGGCTCCTAAAGTTTGCTTTAAAAATCATGTCTACAGCAACAGAGAATCATAATTTCTGAAATAAGCATGCAGTAATGTGCATAAGGAAGAAATCAGAACTGCAAGATGAGAGTGACTTTCAGTGTTTAATTTGACAATACAAAAGCATTGACTGAGTTTTTTGGACATAGAAAATTCTAGATTTAAATGTGATTATTTCTCAATTATTCATTATACAGATCATTACTTTGGAATGTGTAATGAAAACCAGGATAACAGTTTAGCTGTGAGAACTATTAGTTTAATAAGAAAATAAAAGGAGTTAGTCAAATTCTTAAGAAGTTATGATTCTTGGAGTGAGGAAGACAAAAAGAAGAGAGAAGCATATACACATTATACATGTTTTCCCAGGAAAGTCATTAGAATTGTCACTGTTTCCTCTCCTATTTTCAAGACTAGAGCAACAGAAGTGTCACTTCTTTTGGATTCAGGGTTCCTTCTACATAAAAATCTCCTAGACTAAGAAGACCACCAACGGGAAGGAAATTCCTAAAGTGATCTCCTTGGCTCAGTGCATTCTGGGTAAGAGGAAAATATAAATTTTTATGTTTCTGATCACATTTCTGACCTTTCTTTTACTGTTTTAACAAATGAATACTCTGATTGGACAAATTCTTAGAGAATATGTGGTAAAAGTACCAAAGAGTTTCCTGTAAATCTTCAAATCGATAACTCATTGTAGTGTTGAAAGGACATCTTAAGTAATCTCTGGTCATAGAATTAAGACACTATTCTGTTTTTGGAGACAACTTGTATGCAGTTTCTCAGAATGTCATCTGTGTAGAATATTTTCCATTAAGAATCTAACTCAAGAGATAGCTAGTTGAAAATTGGAGGTTCTGTCTATCTTTTTATTATTACTACTAGTGCCAAACTCATAAGCAGGTGCTCACTAAATGATGGATTAAGGAACACTCTACTGAACATGGCCTTTGGCAATATGGCACCAAGATTCATCTGTCTTATTTTATGAAGCATCAGCAGTTTCTGATTCATACTCTGAAAATGGCAGTGTTCCCTGGAGGCACAAATGCATAATTTTTCTCATGGCAGTTGAGAACACCACTATGTTGCTTGTCTTCACTTACAAATGGCAAGATTAGTGTTGGCCATGAGAACAGACTCCCTTTCCAAAGACAGGGTCTTGGGCAATTAAGACTGAAAAACAAATCTCAGGATAAGGAAAGGGATGGAAAGACTCTCTTCTACAAAACAATCATAGGATCATCATTCTTTTTAAGTATTTCTTTTGTTTTTCAGATTGTAACATAGTTACATTATTTCCCTTTCCTGTTTCCAAATACCACCATACACCCCTCCTTGCTTTCCTTAAAAATTTACAGCATCTTTTTTTCATTAATTGCTGTTAGATGCATATATGTATATGAATACGTGTTTCTAAATATAACCTGTTCTGTGTATATAATGTTACCTGTATGTATGTTTTCAGAGTATGATCATTTGGTATTGGATAACCAATGGGTGTACTCTCCCATGGGGAAGATGATTTTCCCCATTCTCAACATTCCTTGTTTGCCTGTAGCTAAATGTATGGGACTGAGTCTCAGTCTTTTTTCTAGCAACTTTGAAATGTCTATGGTTACTGTCCATTGTTTCTAAACACAGTAAGGTAAGCCAGTGTTGGTGCTGTAGTGCAACCACGTGGTAATGGTAAGAGAAGATAAAAGCTATATCCCATAATCTCTTCAAACATTTATTTGCACATCGCATATATTATTTTTTATATGAGTATACTCATGTCGCTGCTCTCTTCAAGATTTGCAGACTCAACCCACCAAGAAAATGCCTCTATCATTCATTATTCTGCTATCTTGTGTTATTTAATTAGAAATGATGTTTTAATGTGTTTACTTTTATACTTTCAATATAAAACATAAAAAAATAGAACTTACTTTTCAGTTGTTTTACTGGTGTCCTTCTAGAAACAGAATCCAAGTTGGATATAAGAGTTAAAGAAATGCAAAAACATTTATTACAAGGTACAGAAAGCAAGGCTAAATGGATCACTGGGTCTCACACATATTCCTTTATGATGCTATTTTCTAAAAATAGTATGGCTTTCTCCTAAGCAGTGTGAATCAGCCTGATCAACAGAACAGATGTTATTTTCACCTACTGGTCCATGCGCATAAGTAGTCCAAAATATCGAAGTGCTAAGCAGTCTATATTGTAACTCAGTTCTACCCTTCATGTGCCTTCTGCATTGTATGCTCCTTTGGGGAAGCAGGACATTCAATGATACACACTCCAGAATGAGCAGACCGTAAATACAAATCCCTCCCAGGGGTGACTGGGAAAGACAACGAGTAGGGTTACTACTGCTTTTATTTTTTCTTCTTAGACCAATAATTTTTTTCTTGCTGTGGAGAAAACACTATATAGAAGTCCCAGCTCAGCACCTGTATGGCATTCTGAACTTAGTCTGCAATATATTTTTAGAAGGTCATTTTAATGCTCCATCAAGAAGATCATTTCTTAACTGTGTAGCATTTGATTTCACTAGTGGAGTCCATAGTTATACACATTTTCTGCTCAATATTTTGTTTACTAAGGAGGGTCTGGCATCCTTCCCCAAATATGGTGAAGACAGAGAGTCTGTCAGCATGGAATATATAATTTTCTGTTCTCATGGGAAGAAATTGTTGGTCATTCCAGGAAAAAAATAGTCCAATATAACCAACTTACAGACAGATTGTTATCTATGTTTCTTGACTAAACAATGCCATTCTTACTTGAATAAGCAGAGGGGACAGTAGTTATGGGAGGTTTGGTAAGTTGCAATACCTATCTTTGGGATCATGCACATAATAGGGTTAAGTCACTTTCTGCTACTGTGACAAATTACTTGAGAAACAGTAACTTCAAAGAAAAAAAATATTTTGGATCATGGTTTAGATTGAAGCTGCTGAACTGTTGCTTTGGTCCTAGGTAAGGCAAAGTATCGTTCATGGTGGCTAGGGCATACAGCAGAGGAATCTATTTAACTCAGGATGGACAGGAAGGAGACAAGAAAGGAATCGTCACTGAAAAGTACTTGTAGTACGTATCTATCTGTATCTGTATCTATCTGTATCTGTGTCTCTATCTCAGTATAGATATATAGATATAGATATAGATATAGATATAGATATAGATATGGAAGATGCAACATCCTTTTCTGTTTACTTGATGTATAAGTCAAGTGCAAGAGGGTACTTGTAACCACTGGACCTCAAAAATTTAAGCAAAAAGTTTTTGAGTGTTTAGAATTTTGTCTATATTTTCTAGTATATGTATCCTATAATATTCTGTAGTCACCTGATCGTATTGCACTCACCTCTTAATAGCATAAGATGATCCACAGGGTAGATCAGAGAGGTGTTTAGTGGGAATGGCTTATATAATGGCAGAGTGAAAAAACAGAAGGTAAAAGGAACATTGGGGAGCGAGCAGAGGCATCAAAGGAGTTCATGCTTCTTTTATAATGAAGATGCAGAATGTCAATGATATGCATCATTGCAACTGTCATCAAGGATCCAGAGTTCAAAAGACTGGCATAATTATAAAGATACTCCAACTACTGTCTTCATCTCCAGGTTCAAATTGCTTTTTTCCTCTTATTGGTACCACAGATACTGTCTTAGTCAATGTGTCAGTGTTCTATTGCTTTGAAGAGACATCATGACCATGACAACTCTTATTAAAAAATTTAATTGGGGCTGGCTTAGTGTTTAGAGATTTAGTCCATTGTTCATCATAGTGAGAAACATGGTAGCATATAAGCAAACCTAGTGCTAGAGAACAGCTGAGAGTTTTACATCTAGATCCATTGGGCAGAGGGTGGGGTGGAAAGAGAGGGGGGGGGAGAGGGAGAGAGAGAGAGAGAGAGAGAGAGAGAGAGAGAGAGAGAGAGAGAGGAGTTTGGGTTTGACTTGAGCATTTGAAACCAAAAAGCCCACACCCAGTGACACACTTCCTCCAACAAGGCCACACCTACACCAACGAGGTCATATATCCTAACCCTTGGAATATAGTTCCACTCTTTTATGACCACACATTTAAATATATGAGCCTGTGAGGGCCATTCCTATTCAAGCCACCACAGATACTCACCACCTGCTTCTAACATATACAGGAAGAGAGTTGGTAATAGCATCCAATACCCAACACCCTGCTGGTAACATGTGCAGATGGAGACAAAGTGGTGGGCACCACATTTAATACCATTACTGAGAATCTTCCCCAATGCTTGAAAAATAAAGATGACAAAAATGCCACAGACAGCACCTCTGTTTCATTTTCACCCTCAAAAATCTCATCTTTATGTGTTTGAGTGGCTGAGCCTAACACACACAAAGAGCTTTTGTATTAAGCAAATCTAGGAGGTATAGATTTTAGCTCTCCTTTCTCCATCCTTCAGAAAGACAAATTGGAAGGATGAAGTGGATACTGGGCAGAATTCCATGTGTTCCATTTCAATAGTGATCCATCATAAAATTAAAGAAATATGTTTAAAAAATGATTAAGTGTCTGACGATTTATGGACATACCTTTCTGTAGCCATATGTAGTTAATACTAAACACCTCTTTGGTTTTCCGTCTTAAATTCGTCACAATCTAAATACTAAATTCAGAAATTGAAATGTTGTATGATTAATATTCTAAACATGGATTTGTAGTCACTTTGTCCAAGAGTCCAGTTGAAAACCACCTTAGCTTTTCTGTAAAGTAACTGCTTAGATGGTGACCCCTTAAGTACATACTTTCTAGTGTGGTGTGACTGAGAATTTAGAATGTAGTCAGTCTGAATTTGGGTGCTGCAAGCATAAAGGAGATATAGCATTCTAAAAGGAGTATGAAAGAATGTAAAATATCACATAGATAATAATATTCAAATTGTAAGATGAACTGATAATGCTTTAGAAATATTGGGTTAAATAAAGTATATTATTAATATTAAATTTTACTTCCTTATGTCTGCATATTGAAAATCCTGTTATCACATGAATAAAGATTATATATATTGTTTTCATTATATTTCTTTTGAATAACACTCTCTTTAATAAAAAAAAAAAGCATAACATTCACCACTAGCTAGCTTACTGGAGGGGAGATTGTGTTGGGAAAGCTACAGAACTATTCCCTAAATGCTACCTTCTAAGTTTCTGTCTCCCCCTTGTGAGCACTTCTATCGTGCTGTGGATTTTCTTATCTCTCTGGTCTTAATTTTCTACATTATAGTACAGATGAGATACTTTTAAAGCTTCATTAAAAACATTATGAGAAGCTTTAAAGAAATATGACTTTCTGACTTGGATAGCTTTTCTGCTCTGTTCTCTGAGTGATGAGCCTCTGCAATATTCTATTTTATCTTTGTATTCACCTGAACACAGAACTCAGCATCTCCCTGGTCTTCAATGATCCTTAGAACTACAAGTGAGCAACACAAACACCTCCTTAAATTTCTTGGGGAAGAAAGATGAAGGGCCTCTCTCTGCGTGTTCAGAGCAACCATGTGAACTCCAATTAGGCATTTTAACCCTCCTTCCACCACTCTGTTACTAAGCCAATGGGGGTTCCATATTCTTCCTGCTTCTTCCTCCCACCCTCCAATACCTTCCTACCTCATTGCCCCCTTCTTTCCTCTCCAAGATTCTCTCTTGTTAAAATTCCTTATCCCTTCATTAGGCAGAACAATTTAATTGCTGTATTGTGTTACTGGAGCATTTCCTTAGGGCCTCATACTCTAAAGAAAGTAATTTCTTTTGAATAAATATAAAGTCTCCCTGAGAAGAATTTGGGGGAATATGATTTTATTCATTTCATTACACAGAATAAATTGGATAAGTTTAGAATGTAAAGGTTTTAAATGCTAAGATATTTGGGAAATACGAAGAAGAAGAAGAAGAAGAAGAAGAAGAAGAAGAAGAAGAAGAAGGAGGAGGAGGAGGAGGAGGAGGAGGAGGAGGAGGAGGAGGAGAAGAAGAAGAAGAAGGAGAAAGAAGAAGAGATTTACCATGTCCCAAGTCTTCTTGGCATGAGATAATCACTTTGTAACCACATTTTGGCTGATGTGTCCTACCTGAAACTTGTACCTTCCTTTCAAAATGTTATTTCCAAGAAGGTAGATTTCATCATGTATTACATTACTAAGAGCTATTTATCAGCTTGAACGAATAGGGCAATTCATACTTTTCTTCTCTACCCCATTGCACAGAGATCCTTAATAATAATCCACCTTGAGAACAAAGTTTTTTGATAGGCCATAGTTCAGTCTGGGAATCTATGCTAATTTTGGGTACATGAGCTCATTTGTTGGCTCATATTATCAACTATCTTCTGTTCTCCCAGTTCTATGAAATTTATCTCTAGCATGTCCCATTTCCTAGGATAATGGCTTCATAAAAATATAACCAATGTAATAGTGTCTTACTCCCATAAATATATTGAAACTACAGCACATTAGAAGTATTTTCCATTTATTAGCAAGATACAGCTTTAAGTGTTTTACATGCAATTAGTGTACTGTAATTCTTAGCTCCAGGAGAGATGGGCATTATTATTTTTAAATAGTAAACTAAGGATCAAAATATTAAGGAATTTTCCACAAGCCACAGAGGGCACTAATCCCACAGATCCCTGTGATCTCAGCCTCCCATACTCCATATGCTGCACAAAAGTCATCATAAAGCATGGTGTCTTGATTATTAGAGATGATCTAATCCTACATCCTAGTTTACGGCTTTATAAATTAATAGCAGATGTCTGAACTAATGTCTATACTAATTAGAGCCAGCCTGACCCCAAGCAAGAACTGTTTGATAGTATATTACACATTCAGGGACAGCCAAGAGTTATTGTTAGTCATTTGGCTTACCAAAGGTTTTAAGTACCTAATTCTTTAATGACCATCTAAAGGAAACCAATAAGCTTTCAGAATGTGCCTTCTTGGGGATGGGCAGACATGAGATAACTTACTACCAGTTTTTGTTTGTTTGTTTTTGTTTTTTTGTTTACTTATCTGATCAGTGTTTGATATCAGCTTTTGGTGGTAAATGAAAATATGTATGAAGTAAGACTTAAGAGGAAGAAGATATAAGGAAAACTGTCAGTGTCAATATTGTGAGAAACCGAGCTAGGAGGCACAGTTCCATGTAGCAATTTCAGCAGCCGAAGGAGTTCCACTAGACTTTTAGGGATCTCTACTCAAGACAAAGCAGGACTTTTGGCTTCAAAACAGAAAAGGATTTCAGAAACTCTGGTAGCTGGATGGGCATGTCTCCCATAGGCTCATATGTTTGAATATCTGGTTCCTGGTTTGGTGGCACTGTTTGGGTAGGCTTAGGGGGGGTTTGGTCTTGTTGGAGGACTATGCTACTGGTGACAGGCTTTGAGGTTTCAAAGACATGTGTCATTCCCAGTTTACTCTTTCTACTTGTGATTTCTGGTCAAGATGTGAGCTGTAGGGTTCCTGTTCTACTATGCATCTGCTCTGCCACCATGGATTCTTAGCCCTCTGAAACTATACATCAAAACAGTTTCTCTTCTGTAACTTGCTTTGGTCATGGTGTTTTATTACATCAATAGAAAAGCAACTGACACAATAGCAGGCAGTGGCAGAGTTGGGGTTTAATAAAGTATTTTAGGGGCTGTGGAAGGGCTCACAGGATAGGAGAGTTTGCTCTGCAAGCACAGGACCTGTGGTCAGATCTCCCATCACTTATGTAAAATGCTGGCATGGCTGCACATGTGTCTCTCTGTATCTCTAACTGTATCTCTATTAACTCTATCATCTATTATCTCTCTCTCTATCTCAACTCTATATCTAGATCCCTCAATCTATCTCTGTATCTGTCTCCAACTCTATATCTATATGTATCTATGTATGCATTATTATGTATATATTTATCTGTCTGTCTATCTATCTATCTATCTATCTATCTATCTATCTATCTATCTATCT